>NDXB01019891.1:14709-112165 GCA_002631895.1 Agapornis roseicollis | reverse complement strand
TGGGTCGCGTGTGAGGGGGGGGGGGGGGGGTGGGGGGGGGGGGGGGGGGGTAAATGGGGTTTGTGTTTGGAGGCAGTGGGAGTGGTGGGTGGCCTGTCCTGGCTGCTGGGACTGTGCTGTGTACTGCCTGTCTGGCCTGGAAAGAGAGCAGTGCATGGGAGAAGACTGATGGCTGCTTCTGCCCCATTGCCTGAGGTCTTGGACCACCTGGCCTAACAGACAGGTGATGGGATGTGCATCAGCTGTAGGGAAACAGTGGTTAATTGTAGAATCCCAGATTGGTTTGGGTTGGAAGGGACCTTAAAGCTCATCCAGTTCCAACCCCCTGCCATGGGCAGGGACCCCTTCCACTGGAGCAGCTTGCTTCAAGTCCCTGTGTCCAACCTGGCCTTGAACACTGCCAGGGATGGGGCAGCCACAGCTTCTCTGGGCACCCTGTGCCAGCGCCTCACCCTCACAGGGAAGAGCTCCTGCCTTAGATCTAACCTGAACTTGCCCTGTTCCAGTCTGAACCCATCACCCCTTGTCCTATCACTGCAGTCCCTGATGAGGAGCCCCTCTCCAGCTCTGAGGTCTCCATGCAGCTTCTCTTCTCCAGGCTGAACAGCCCCAGTGTTCTTTCCAAGGATGCTCCAGTGGCCAACACAATCATCCTCTCCCATGGAGATGGGAAGCACCTCACCTGGATGTCCAAACCTGGCCACTGTGGGGAGGGTGGCCGCTGTGTGTTACCTCAAGGGCTGTGTCTGCCCCAAGCAGGAGGGCAGGGGCCTCCATGTTGTCTCCTCAGCCACACTGCAGCTGCCAGACCTGTTGCTGGCTGGGACTCCCATTGCCTTGGAATGTCGTTACCTTTGAAGAAAAGGAGTGTTTCTATTGGAGTGGAAATGATTCCTCTGGGAGGATTTGCCAGGCTGGCCTCAATTCCCTCTTTCAGACTCCTGCTGACCTGCCTTAGTGCCAGGAAGGACAGGGCAATAATTCATCTAGACCAAAGGGGCTGGAAGGACCTTGTGGAACTGAGGAATTGCCTCTAATGAGAAGCTTGGGTGTGGAGATGGTGATGAAGAAGTGCTAATGAGCCTTGAGCAAGGCCTGTGGGCCGGGTGTCTGCCATGAAGTGCCGGACATGGCTGCCGCCCATCTGCTTGCCATGGAAAATACACATCGGTGCAGCAGTGGTGTAGGAGCCTGCAGTTTGTGTTTCCCCCTTTCTCTGAGGTGCATTTGCTCTTGATTGCTGTAACCAGCTACATGTAGTGAATGCTGGGGTTTGGTTGTCTGGGGATTACCGGTGCTTGCTCTCTGACAGCAAACACAAGATCCCTCTGTTGTAGTGGAGCCTGGGACCAGGGAGAGGAGAACCTTTGTGGTGGAGACAGCCCCATACTGCCTGAGCTGCCTTTTCTTGCCTGTCATGGCCGACTTGAAGGGTGTTTACAACACTGGTGCCTCCCTTTGACACTCAAAGCCGTGTAAGGACGTCGTGTCCCCACACACCCTGCGTGCTTTCCTGTGGGCTTTGTGTCATGGCTGCCTGAGTTCATGGTTCCTGAATTTGGGTCTGCCCCAGTGTATCTGTGGGGATTGTCCTAACATCTCTTCAGCCATACCACCTGCTTTAACATCTGCTCACCCCGTGTTTTACAGTCTCACCCCTAAAATTAAGGAGACTTGTGACAAGGCTGTGCCCCCTTCCTGCATGGTTATGGGCTCAGGAGCCACATAGCTGTGGGGATTAAACATGGGTTGAGGGCTTCTTAAAGTGCTTAGGCACAAGCAGATGTCTGATGGGATTTGGGAAAAATCCCTTTAGGTTGCTCATCTATATCTTTAAGTGTCTTAATATCATTAAATATCTGGGTCCCAGGCGGTGCCCTGGGCCCAGCACGCTCCCTGCCCAGCAAGCGTGCTGCTGACACGGAGCAGATGGGGAATTATGCAGCCCGGGATCCTTGTCTCCTTTTATCTTCCTCTCGTGATCGAGGAAGCCAGGAATTAGACTTGAAAGGTCATCCTGGGGGAGGGAGGGCAGCAGAGCCAGCGCCTGGGGACTGCTCATCCACATCACCCTGTGCTAGAGCAGGGACATGGGAAGCATTGCCATCCTGTGCTGGCTGGCCTGCCTGCCTGTGTGGGGTGGTGGTTGAGGGATGTGGTTGGGACCTGCCCTGGTCTCTCCTCGGTGGCAGGGATGGGGCTGGCTGTGGTGCATAGGCAGCCCCTGTTGTCAGCAGGATGCTTGAGTTCACACGGGGTTTAAGCCATCTGTGCTGCTGCAGTGTCACATGAAGCACATGCCACTGCCCAGGTAAATCACATACCTGCTCTGCAGGGAGCAGCTACTGTCTAACCTCTTTATCTTCTCTTTTGTGTCCAGCCCTCAGTGCCACCAGTGCCAAACTACAAGCTCTCCATGTCAATCCCAGAATGGCTCCAGGCAATACAGACCTACATGAAGATGCTGCAGTATCCTTCTCCAGAGATAAGGCTGGCTTGTGTCCGGCATGAATTAACAGGGACTTTGCTGGTTGCAAGAGCTTGGGGATCATTTAGGGGTGAAAGGATGCCTCAGGGTTTGTGTTAGCACCTGAAGCAGTGAGCTTGTCACAGCAGCTCTTTGGGGGGTGTAATTAACTTTAAATGATGCTGAAGAATTTAACTGAAGCCGATGGTGGTGGGAGTAGAAATGCTTTGTGAAGCTGGTTTGTGAGGATGTTATGATTGGATTGTGATGCCTGGAAAAATAATGTGGCATCTTGTCATAAAGCAACTAAAGGAGAGGCGTTGTTGTGACAAACCCTTCCTGCCTCTGCCCTGGCAGCCCCTGCGGGCTCCCTGAGCACTGCCCGCATGCTGAGCTTGTAGGGAGTGCTTGTCGTTGGGGTAGGGGGCACAAGCCCTAACCATGAGGTGGGCAGGCTTGCCTGTGACACAGGAACTGACCAAAGCAATCCCCCCTTCCCAATGTCATACTTTGCTTGGGAGTTCATCAGAGATGTACACATTTGTCTGCTCCATGCCTAAAACCTGACTGTTTCCATTGCTGACATAATATTGGAGGCGGCAGTTGCTGGCCCAGATGCTGCTCTTCCCTCTGTTTTCACAGAATCATGGACTTAACTGCATTGGAAAAGCACTTTAAGCTCACCCAGTCCAACCATTCCCAATCCCTGCCAAGGCCACCGCTGCCCCATGGCACTGAGGGGGTGTGAACCCTTGCAGGGCCGGTGCCTGCAGCCCTGCCCTGGGCAGCCTGTTCCAATGCCTGAGCACCCTGTGGGGCAGGGGTTGTTCCTCAGCTCCATCTAAACCTGCCCTGGGCAGCTTGAGCCCGGTTCCTCTTGTCCTTGTTTCCCTTTTTTCTAAACTGCTGTTTTATGTGTATCCATGTGGGGGGGTGGGGGAAGCAGGGGAATGAGGAATGAATGTCAAGTCCTGGTAAGGATTAAGAAGGGATATGGGTGGCAGCTGGAAGAACATCCAAAAATAGCAGCCTGCTGGGGAATAGTGGTTGGGATCAAGGTGACAGCAGGGGCTGGAGCTGCAGCAGCTGCCTGGGGGATGGTTTTGGAATCCTTCACTCTGCCACATAGCAGGAGCAGGCCTTAGGCACAGAGTTTGCATCAGTGTTCAGAAGAGATTCAGAGTGGGCTGCAGAAACGGGGTCTGGGCTTCCTTTGGGGACTAAAAGAAACTGTATGCTTTGTTCAGTGCACTCTGAAAGGACCTCATGAATTAGGGTTTGAAGGGAAAGCCTCCTTTCTGGGGAACTCTGAACTACAATTGTAATCACTTCAGAACATCCTGGTGTGAGCTGAGGTTTTTATTCAGGCCATGGTTATCCAGCCAGCAGCTGGGTTATTTATGCCTCGCAGGGTACCCTTTGCCTCCGTGAGGTCACCTGTTTCTGGCCTGGTATCACCACCAGTATTTTACTGGTGGGGATATTGTTGTGGGAATGTTGGGAAATAGGCTGGGAATAGATTCGCTGGGAATAGATTCGCTGGAAAAGTAACCTTCAGAAAAGTGCAATTATTTATTTGTAGTTACATTTTTTTGAGGTGGAGGTGGTGGTTTTGTCATGTTTTTACTGGCCAGATCAGTTTCCTGATCTGTTATACTTAAACTGGGGGAGTTCAAGTTAGATATAAGGAAGTCCTTCCCTGTGAGGGTGCTGAGGCGCTGGCACAGGGTGCCCAGAGAAGCTGTGGCTGCCCCATCCCTGGCAGTGTTGAAGGCCAGGTTGGACACGGGCTTGGAGCAAGCTGCTCCAGTAGAAGGTGTCCCTCCCCTTGGCAGGGGTTGGAACGGAGTGAGCTTTAAGGTCCCTTCCAACCCAAACCAGTCTATGATTCTACTTGAACAGCCCTGCTCAAGGAGCAGGGAAGGGGCTGCTTTTGGTGATGCTACACTGCATGGTAGCTTGCACTCCTGGTCAAGTAGTGCTGAGTTTTGGTTTGTGGGTGACTGCTGGCATCCTTGCTAATGAGCTTTTCTCCTATGCTCATAGTGTTAACTAATGTTCTTGAGTTACACGTAGCTGGTTATTTCCATTTCAATTGCACTGTATAGACAATGATTTGTAATTCCTAGGTATAAATGGATGTGCCTGCTGTGCTTTTGGTTTACAGGTCATACATGAGCTGTGTGGCTGATGGAGTTATAAAATCCTACAAAGGAAACAGGTTCTTTCAGACTATAAGTTATATTGATTGGTTTGAGTAGACTATAAAAGCTTTCTCTTACCTAAATGTGAGATTTTATGTTTCAAATTTGTAACCTAATATTTGGTGGGACCCTGAAATGCCAAATCTAAGTGTTATCTCAAACAAACAACCTTTTTGCTTGACTCCACCTAATACCAATTAATGTCATATGAAAAGACAAGTGAATGATGCCTTTATTTCACATGTGAGGTTTTCAGTTCTTAGAGTCAATGTCTTTTACTGCTTGTTTCACGTTTCAAGAGGGAATCGGAACTGCAGCTCACTTGTGAGCATTGCCGTTTCGTTGTTTGACTGTTCAAGTTCCTTTCCTTTAACAGACAAAATTCAGATACAATCACACAGGAACACAGTTCTTCGAGATTAGAAAAACCAGACCTCTAAGTGGGTAAGTGTCTGTGGTAGTGGCTGAGTGCCCTTGTCCCCCCTCACTCCAGCTCATCACCTTGAGCACTGAAGCACTGTAGCACCAAGGCATGAGAGGGCTGTCTCCTCTGTGCCATGGCTCCTCTGGCAGGGCCAAACCCAGTTCTTGCTTGCAGGTGTTGGGCTGGGAGGGCTGGGCTGTTTTTATGGAGGCTGTGTAAGTCCTGATATTGTGGTTGTGCTGTAATGCCCTTTGCTAATGGTAGGAAGGGATCAGCCATGCGAAGTACTGCAGGAATTTTGACATCTTGGATGCAGTCCTTTCCCCTGGAGAATCACAATGGATCATTTAAGTGGTACCAATGCTTAGAATCATAGGGTCATAGAATGATCTGTGTTGGAAGAGACCTTAAAGCGCAGGGACCCCTTCCACTGGAGCAGCTTGCTCCAAGCCCCTGTGTCCAACCTGGCCTTCAACACTGCCAGGGATGGGGCAGCCACAGCTGCTCTGGGCACCCTGTGCCAGCGCCTCAGCACCCTCACAGGGAACAGCTTCTGCCTAAGAGCTCAGCTCAGTCTCCCCTGTTTTGGCAGGTTCAAGCCATTCCCCTTGGCTTGTCCCTACATCCCTTCTCCAAAGCCCCTCTCCAGGTTTCCTGCTTTGCTCCTTGTCCTGATGGGCAGGTGCTAGGAGCAATGGAGCTGTTAGGAGCATCTTAGCTGCCCAGATCCTGTGGTACTGCCATGGGGCTTGAGCATTTGCCTAACTTTAAGAAGGGGAATAACACATTGATTGTCTTGTTAAATTTGAGGTTCCCCTGAAGGCAATCATAGAATCAACCAGGCTGGAAAAGCCCTTTAAACTCACCCAGTCTAGCCATTCCCCATCCCTGCCAAGGCCACCCCTGCCCCATGGCAGGGGTGTGTGAACCCTTGCAGGGCCGGTGCCTGCAGCCCTGCCCTGGGCAGCCTGTTCCAATGCCTGAGCACCCTGTGGGCAGGGATTGTTCCTCAGCTCCATCTAAACCTGCCCTGGTGCCATTTCCTCTTGTCTCATCCCTTGTTCCTTGGGAGCAGAGACTGATCCCACCTCACTACAACCCCTTGTCAGGGAGTTGTAGGGAGCAAGAATGTCCCCCCTGAGAGATGTTATTCCTTCATGGGGCTGTGTGGCTCATGTTCACGCCAGCTGAGCATACCTTCTCTTGCAGTTGTCCTTGGCAGTTTGTTCTGCTGCCAGGCCAGTTTCCATCAGAGCTGGAACATCACCCCCACCTGCAAGTGTGCTTTCCTGGGAAGGGTGCTCCACTCTGCTTCCAATGTGGTGACAACGGGCGCCTTGTGCGAGGCGACAAGCGCTGCTCTGAGCAGCTTTCTGTGCTGCGGAAGGCCGCGCTTGCTCCAAGACACACTTTGTGTTTGCAAGTTAATCAGGCAAGATGCTGAGCGCCTCCAGTTGCTCTTAAAGCTGAGGCTGTTCCCAGAGCTGTGATTTATTGATATGAAACATATTGCTTATAATACACCAGCTCAAAGCTAATGCAGGGTCTTTGGCAGCCTCCCTTCGAGAGAGCAGTGGCCGGACACAAAGAAACCGAGGGCTAGATGGAAATTGAATATTCATAAATCCATGCAAAAGTGTCTTAAAGCAGCTGGGGCATATTAATGAGTTTTTCTATTATGGAGTGAGGTCTGGATGTTAGAGATTTACTGTCAGCATTGCTGTGATGCATGAGACAATCAAAATGCTTGGCTGCGCTTGGAAGGAAGAGCGTAGTTATCTATAGGAACTTACAACGTTAGGAGATGTGGGCTTGCTTTAATTCAGTATTTACAATCTCTCTTAAGGAGAAGTCACTGTCAGCTATCAACCTGCTTCTAGGCTGCCAGACACCCTGTGGCTTTGTCTAGACTACCGATAATGCTTTTGAAAGCAGGAGACTTGTGTTGGTTGTAGCAGTGTGAGGCAGGGTGGTAGAGATGGGATCCTGCAAACTGTGTGTGGTGTTCCTGCTGTACCAGCAAACTGTGTCTGAAAACGTGTCTGTGTTTAGCCTTGGTTGAGTTTGTTGTATTTGCACAAACCCCAGATTTACAGTTGTAGCTACATCCACCATAAGAGTGCTTTGCTAATGGAGAATACAGGTACCCTGACCCAGGATGGTGTCCTTCACATAGGCTTAGTAATGTGCTCTTTTACAGTAGGGAAGTAAAGGGCAGCCTGTGGAGTTCAGCTCTGCATTTAAGTATTTGAGGCCCTAATAGGGCTGGTTTTCCTTTTCCATACAGGATTCTGCTGGCAAAACCTGTATTACAGTACAAGTGGCTTGATAAAGAAATGGGACCTTTAATTGAGATGGGTATTCTTTAAAACTTCCAAGCTGAGATCATGGAAGAGCTTTAAGAGGAAAAAAAAACGTATTTCACCAATGAGTGTGAATTCAATACCAACAAGCTTTTGTTATTGGCTTTACAAGGAGCAATGAGCCCTCTGCAAGCGTCTGTTCTAGCATGTGGGCATGAACCACAAGGAATGAATATCCGTGTCCCCCGCAGAGTGTGTGGGGAGGGTGTAGGTAGATGCAGTGTTGTGCTGCTCCCTCCAGTGCCAGCTATCAGTGGGACCTCTGAAGCAAAACCTCATGTCTGGGGGTTTTGAGGAGCTGTAACACAGCTTAGAAGCTGCTCTGTGAAGATGGAGACACATTCAGTGATTGCGGGTATGATCGGTAATCAATTGTAATAAAAGAGTGTGATAGAAGCAGTCACGTGGGGACGATGCAACCAAAGAACAGTAAAAGGGGGGGGGACAGAAAATAACCCTGTTTCAAGACACTGCGTTATTAAGGAACCTAATGGGGCTGTAAAGAAAAATAGGCTCGTGCCATTTGCAGACAATAGACTGCAGAAAGCATTTGAACATCTGCTGCTCCCTCACACAGAGGGAGAACGTAATGGATGTGGTGCTATGTTCAGCATGTGGGAGAAGTGCTTTTGATACTGAAACAATCAGGTTCTGAGGAGAACCACAAGAGCAGTAGCTGCTCTCCTGTTGGTGCCTTTCCACTTCTCTCTTGACTTCATTAGGAAGAATAAAACTGCCAAGAGCCGTATTAAAACTTGGGAGAGGGGGATTTAATGGACCTCGTGTGCGTGCAGGGGGCTGGGGAAGGAGAAGTTTGTTGAAAACATGGGAGAGGATCTCACTAACAGGAATTATATTGGAGTCTGTAGACAGAATCTTTCTGGTAGAGAATAATGGGCAACCTCTCCTGGTCATCTCTGAGATGACTCCAGTGTGATGGGTGTCAGCTGGTGAGATCCTCTAGGTTTGGGCATGCTTAAAAAGGTTTGAAGCTTTCTCTAACCTAGATATGAAATCTGGCGCCTTAGTGAAAAATCTGGGGGCCAAAGGAATTGTGGTTCTGCAGATGCTGCCATTTGAAACGAGATCATCCTAGAGAGGCAAAACCAACTCCTGGGACCCCTCTTGCTGCAGAAAGCAAGAAATCCAGGTGGGGTTCTGAAAGCACTGGACTATGTATTGAATAAGTGAGTCAATGAACAACAAGACATCACCATCTGCCAAGGTTTAGATCGCAAGGGAGGAGCAGGCAGCTACCTTGCTTGGAGGCAGAAGCGTTCACCATGGTCTGCAATAGGGCTCTGCCGGGCAGACTTTACACAGTGGTGTCAATGCCACAAAGAGGGGAGCTGTGAGATGCTGATTTTTGCCTGCAGCGGTCTCCCTGGAGTTACTGGAAGAGCTGGGCTGCCCCGTGCTCACTGGGGTCTTTTGGAGAAGAGGGGCTTTGGGCTGGTTCCTAGCTACACAGTCTCCTATGACAGAAAGTACTGCATTAGCCATAGATATGGGATCTGTTTGGATAACTGGGAAGATTGAAGGAAAATCCCAGAAAGGAGCCCTGCTTAGACTTGATGCTGGGTATTAATTCTTCTCTCTCTTCCCCTTCAGTCTTCATTCACAAGTTTAACCGTGCAGACCTTCTGGTCATGATTACCAGCTGAGACAGAGAGGTAGGAGTGAAACAAAGCAGGGACAGGACAAGTCAAACAGTGCTTGTAAGGAGTTACTTTCAGGTGAGCTGGATGCTCTGCCATCTGTCCTAGATCACCTTGAGAGCTGACAAGCAACCTCCAAACCATTAAGGAACCCTGATGGGGCTATTCTTCTGCAGTTGCAGGGTAAGTGATAGGCATTGTGGATTTAATTTGGCACAGGTTGTTTCTGATACTTTCCTTCTGTGAGGATATCAGAGCTTCTGTCCGTCCAGGGAGAAGTCGTGGATGTGGTAATTCTTTGCTATAGTATGGCTTGCGGCAGCCTCCAGATAAGGCAGGGTCCTTGAGTCTAAATAAAACTATTGAACATAAGGACACAAGGTGGAAAGCAGCACCTAGAAGGTGGTATGTAAGCAATAGCTTGCTCTTGCCTAGCAGAGTTTGTCAGTTGGGGTCTGTAACCTCTGTCCCAGGTCAGTGTTTCTTCATGAATGGTGTGGACAGTGGTACTGTTTGCTAATAGATGTGCTTTGTGGTCCAGGCTGGACGAGGTGACAAGGCTTTGCAAGGTGGAATTGGGTTTCAGAGTGATCTTGAAGGGCAGGAGAGAGCTGGGCTTGAACAAAGAGCAGGTAAATTAGTAAGGGCAAATGCAGAGGAGGGTTTAGGGAATAGCCAGCAGTGGGAATGCACAGTGGAGAGTGAAAGGCTGGTTTTCCAAAGAAGGAGCTGATCTTAACAAGAATCTCAACCAGAAAATCCCCAAACCCCCAAAGTATTCAGTGTGGGTCAACAGGGAAAAAGCCAAGAGCACGCAGGGTGGCTCACAAAGTAATCCTGAAAGCTGGGTTCAGAAGGAGTTGGGCTGTTTGTGGCTTAGCCGGAGGACAGTGAAATGAGGGTCAGCTGTGAGAGTTCCAAAGGAAAGGAGCAAACATTGCCGGAGGGCTAAAAACCAGGGCCCTGAGCGGGAAGATTTGGGGTAAGAGAGGGAGGGATTAAACGAAATGCATCTCATGTTTACAGAGGAGAGAGGAGATTCTGGCCTGTTGCAGATAGAAGTGTGTGTTGCAAGAGCAGAGGTAATAAATGGCTTCAGAGCCCACTGTGGACAGCAGAAATAGCTTCTGATTTAAATAGCAAAAAAGGAATGATTCAGTTTGAATGGTAGGGGACCTTCTTAGATATAAGGTTAAGTATAGGATGGATTAACTGGTGGGTTCCCAAGCCTTTGTGAAACTGGTTAATGCTAGGTTGGAAAAATATCTGTGAGGAGTGATTTAGATTTGGCTTTGCTACCTTGGGCAGAGCGGTGGCTTGGGGATGCTCCAGAGGCTCTGCTTCCAATGACAAACATGGGGTTTAAGGCCATGCTTCATTTCAAGCTTGTTAGAAGTGGAATAAGAGCTCTTGGTGGCTGTTGAACTGGGTCACCCTGTGAGCTGTGCTGGAAACAGAATAAAAGGGATCCCTTCCAAGCCTGGTTCTGCTGGGATGCTGTGTGAAGGGAAGAGAGGGATGCTGCTAGCCTCAGAAGGGCCAGCCACGGTACCCATGCATGGTTTTTAAGCAAGCAAAATGCCTTTCCTGTTAGATTTAAATCTGTCTTACTAACCATGTAGCATCCTGGAGAGCTTTGCTTCAGAACCAGTGTCTATGTGGCTTGTGTCTCTTAAATACAATTTAGTATTCCAATAGGATCTTAGAATGACTCATTTTGGAAAAGACCCTCAGAATCAGAGAGTCCAACCATAAACCTAACGCTGCCAATTCCACCACCAAACCATGTCCCTCAGTGCCATAACTGCTTGTCTTTTAAATGCCTCCAGGGATGGTGATGCAACCACTTCCCTGGGCAGCCTGTTCCAGTGCTTGACCATCCTTTCAGGGAAGGAAGTTTTCCTTATGTCCAGTCTGAACCACCCCTGGTGCTACTTGAGGCCGTTTCCTCTCCTATTACTGCTTGTTACCTGGGAGAAGAGGCATTCACCTTGCTATCACCTTGCAGGTACTTGTAGAGAGTGCTAAAGGCCTCCCCTCAGCCTCCTTTGCTGTGACAGGTAAGGCAGTAGTAATTTGACCAGTCACTCAGACCCATTACTTTGAAGGCTTCTTTCCTGGCTGTGGAGCCATTAATGTTATCTCCACGCTGACAACACCCTGAAGTCATGACAGCGGTGAGCTTATACAAGCAAGTGTTAGGAGACCTGATGCTGCACATGGTGGTAAGGCAGCTCCAGTGGGGTTACTGGGTTTGCCTGCTGGCTGGCAGCAGGGCCAGTGTAGAGGAGAAGATGTAGAGGAGGTAAAAGGAGGTCCCATGGACCATGTCAACCAGGTCCAAGATTACCATCACACTAAATATCTTAAAGCTTTACAACTTGAGCTTCTGGTGCACATTAATAATCATGGCATCAGGGAATTCAATGGATTATCTTGTTTGTGGATGCCTCCCATGCATCATAGAATAATTAAGGTTGGAAAAGAACCCAAGATCATCCCGTTCCAGCCCCCTGCCACGGGCAGGGACACCTCACACTAGAGCAGCTTGCTCTAAGTCCCATCCAGCCTGGCCTTGAACACTGCCAGGTATGGGGCAGCCACAGCTTCTCTGGGCACCCTGTGCCAGCGCCTCAGCACCCTCACAGGGAACAGCTTCTGCCTTAGATCTAACCTGACTTGCTCTGTTCCAGTTTGCCTGGGCTGCATCAAAAGCAGCGTGACCAGCAGATGGAGGAAGTGATGCTGCCCCTCTGCTCTGCTCTCGTGAGACCCCACTTGCAGCACTGTGTGCAGTTCTGGGGTCACCAACATAACAAGGACATGGAGCTGTACAAGCAAGCCCAGAGGAGGCCACGAGGATGAGCANGATGGCTAAACCTGCCTGTGCTGCCCTCAGCTGAGGCGCCAACTTGGATCTCTCTCCTCTGCTCAGCTGCCAGTTTTCACAGAACACCTGAGAACACCACGATGTGCAGTGCTGGTGTCTTTAGCCTAAGAAGGACATGGAGCTGTACAAGCAAGCCCAGAGGAGGCCACGAGGATGAGCAGGGGATGCAGCACCTCCTGTATGGAGACAGGCTGAGAACACTGGGGCTGCTCAGCCTGGGGAAGAGAAGCTGCGTGGAGACCTCAGAGCAGCTTCCAGTGTCTGGAGGGGGCTACAAGGATGCTGGAGAGGGGCTCTTGCATGTGAGACTTCTCTGGATGAAGACAGGGCTTTGCAGTGCAAGTGCTGCGACCAGCACTGAGGAACTGCCCTGGGGGATGAAGGGCTCCCATTGTACAGCCTCTTGGAGCTGCTCTGTGCTCCTGCAGTGGGGTTTCTGTGGCTGGTGGGGAGTGTGGAGGATGCAGGCTAGCACTGGTCTGTCTCCTGTGCTGCAGGCAGAGTGTAATGGCAGCTGTTTACAAATGGAAAGAGAATTTCCAACTTGGAAAAATGGGACACAGAACAGCTGTGACAGGCTCTAATAGCAGTGGAAGCTGTATTGCCATTTACACTCAGTGCAAGGTTTGAAATGCACGAGGCAGGTAAATTAGGAAGTGAGAAAACCAGATCTGAATCGTTTTGGATACATATTTCCATCATTTTGTCTAATACAAATGTTTTTATCATTTAATGTGGTGTTTCCTTAGAGTAAGGATCTGTTTACAGAGCTCTTCTCAGGGAAAAGATACGGTTAGGGAAGTCTTCAAAATAGAGGTCATCCATTGCTTGGATTCTTAGCTGCTTTTTTGTGTGTATGATTGAATATTTTTCAGTCTCCAGTATTTCTTTATACTCTCCAGGATATCCGGATGCCCTTGTGGAAGAGGATAGGATACCTGGTTGGTTGTTAGTCTGGCATGACGGCTTTCTCAGCTGGGCTGAGGTTAGGTTACTTGTTTCTTGTCACGGCGTTGTCCCTGTCACATAACTGCTCTGAAGGCAGAGGCTGGATTGTAGCTAAACCTTGTGAATTTGCAGGATCCTGGGCTCAGCAGGGCTTTGTGTTACAGTCTGTGGTGATGCTCATGGAGTGGCTGGGAGAGGCAGAGGGGACTGCATTCCTCCAACCCATCTGCAGCGGCCACAAGGCACTGGGATGCCAAACATCCCTTTCTTTTAATACCTCTTTTTTTCCAGTCACCCTACAGAAGTGAACAGGGCTCTGGGAAGTTGCTGAAGAGGAGGATGAAGTTCACCTTCGCTTGCTGAGATAAGAACCTGTGTTCTTATCTCTGAGGCTCTCAGTGTACGAGAGGACCCTTTGCTTCCTGCCAACTGCTCTAACTGGAAGGACTGAAAACTGGTTTTGTTTCTATCCTAGGTTAATGGAGACAGCAAAAGAAATGACCAGGGAGTCTTTACCTATCAAATGCCTTGAAGCAGTTATCCTGGGGATGTATCCTTTCATACGCCTGTGACTTCCCACCGCAGTGCTGTTTAACGTATGTCCTTCCCAGATGGTGTTTGAGATGGTTGCAAGCCAGAGGTGAGTGCCAGCAGCTCAGGGAACTGCCGTGGTACTGATCAACAAGTGACCAAATTGGCCAGGCTTACTGGTAGGAGCTTGGATGTCCTGTGCCCAGCCCACAGGTGTCATGCTCTGCCTGTGCCAGCCTGGCCTCCTGCCCTGGTAATCTGTGTGATGTCAGGATCTGACCCGAGGTGCCCAGATAAGTATCTGTCTACACAATCCCTATTTGCCTTGTCATTATATCGCTGCTGGTTATTGTTGGAGCTTGGTAATACACAGGTTCTGTCCTGTTTGTCTAGTGGTTACACAGCAAAGTCATGTTAGCTTTTGTCTCTCAGCTCTATGCTTTGTGCAGAAACATACGTGTATTGCCACAGGCTGGTTTGGGTTGGAAAGGACCTTAAAGCTCATGCAGTTCCAACCCCCTGCCATGGGCAGGGACCCCTTCTACTGGAGCAGCTTGCTCCAAGCCCCTGTGTCCAACCTGGCCTTCAACACTGCCAGGGATGGGGCAGCCACAGCTTCTCTGGGCACCCTGGGCCAGCGCCTCAGCACCCTCACAGGGAACAGCTTCTGCCTTAGATCTAACCTAGATCTATCCTTTTCTGGTTTAAAGCCATTCAGTTAAACATTTAAGCTTTACCTTAATGTAATGCTTGCTTCCTATTCAGTCTCTGGAAAAAAAAAAACCCAAGAATATTTTCATTTAGAGCCTGACTTGCTTCCTGGCCCATTTGTGCTGTCACTGATAAATCAACCTGCATTATCCTAAAGCTCTGCAAGAGGGCAAGGCAGGATTGCAGGAATAGTTGTGTGCTGGATACAGCTTACCACAACTGATTCGGTTTGATTTAAACCAAAACCCAGCCCAAAATAAACTTCAAAGCAAATCAGCTTCTGGCATGTCCCTGTGGCGTTTTGCTTGCTGCTGCTGCCCCCTCTCGTGGGTGAAAGACCTGGCAGAGCCTCATAGGTAATGCCCAGCATGGATTCAATCATAGAATAGTTAGGGATGGAAAGGACCTTAAACTCATCCAGTTTCCAACCCCCTGCCATGGGCAGGGACGCCTCACACCAGACCTTATTACCCAAGGCTCTGTCCAACCTGGCCTTGAGCGCTGCCAGGGACTGGCTTCATGGGAAGGGGTGGCTGCTGTGGGGTGGGAAGGGGACATGGGCTAAGCAAGAGTGTCCTGTCTGAGACTTGGGGCCAGTTGTAGTCCCTGCTGCACTAGGAGGTCTGTGGGGTGCACTGACTGCTGCTTGTGGCTGTGCTCAGCTCCCCGGTACACCAGGGATAAGCTTCAGGTCTGAGCCTGGAAGGTGGCTTTGTCTGACAGGGTCAGCATGCAGCTACAGGGCTGTGGGTCCTGGGGCTTGCCTCAGCGAGGGACTTAAACCAAAGAAACAGAAATGATGCCAGTGGGTGTGTGGTGCTCACACTCGTGTCAGGGCTGGTTCCCAAACTATATGGGGGCAGAAGGGATGGAGGAAATAATCCCTGGGTAGAATTGATGCTGCTCTGCATGCAGTGTGGCTTCTGGTGCTGTATTTCTAGCAATGGCCTGGTTATTCCACATACCACATGAGCAGAGGGTGATTAGTGGTGTACAGCTGAAAGTATTCTTGCTGATCTGAAAGTTTTGGCTGTTTTATCTTCATTTGGAAAGAGGGATTTATTCAGCTTGCCTCAGACCTGGCTTTTGTTCCGTTTCTTTTTGAGGGGAAGAGCAGTAATTGAAAGTTATGGTTTATGCTCTTTGGTGTCATCTGGAGCTTCTTCAGACTTTCAGGTTTTGGATGAATCTAGGGGCTAAAGACTTAGACCTGTCCCATACCCATCCCTGTCTGTCTTGCTATACCTTCTACTTGCTGTCTCCTGTGTGAGAACAGGGACTGTCTGCTGGGGTGCTGGTCCGGTAACAGATGTGTGGAAGTTTAAAAACCCCATGCAGTATAAGACCTAAGTATTGTACTTGAGGTTTGGGAACACAGAGTGTAGCAGTGGTGACTGGATGTGCCTTCTGAATACGTGTGCTTTGGAAATGGTTGGTATGAAGCCTGTGCAGAACATCCTGGTGTTCCCATATGGGTTTTTGGAAGGCATCTTTGTAACTTCCCATGGGGAAGTTTGCTGATTTTTCTCAAGCTGTGAGGTTCTGATCTTCAACATTGCCCTCTGGATGCAGGTATGGTGAGGCCAGCACTGTGTCTTGCTTCCCAAGGTCAGGCAGTGCCAGATGAGAGATGCGCTTACCATCTCCTGAGTGTCAAACCCATGTCTTCACATACGCCTGGGCTGAGCATCCCTGTGTGCATGTATGCTAATCTCCGGTTCCCTTCTCCCTCCCTGGAAGGAAGGTGCTGCCTGTAATCTGTGTGCTGGCAGGCTTTGCTGTGTTGCTTGGATACCGGAAAGAGCACAGCCCACTGCAGCAGACCCTTGGTGTGAGCCTTCATTCACAGGCTGACTGGTGCGGAGCAGCTTAGCAAGATGTCATTTTAATTGAGCTGCTTGCTGGCTCGTGCAATTGCCTTTTACGAAGTGACTCCTTACAGAACGCCTCGATAATCCCTCTTGGTGCAGAATGAAGTTTTGCATAATTGCCTCTGCACTAGATCTTAAAGTGGTTTTATAGGGCAGTGACTTAAAATACCTGCAGCATCCTGTCTGCACATAAGGAAGCAGCTGAATGAGGTGACTGAAAGCTGGTACAGCTCTTGCAGTGTTATTTTGCAGCAGTCTGCACGGCTGCTATGCTCTGTGTCTGCCTGAACCGGCTTGATGTGTGCTTGGTGTCAGTGCCTGACCCGAGGCAGTGCTGCTGTCCTCCCTAGGGCATTTCCCAGTTCAGTTGTAAATCAGCTGAGTAATGGTGTGTTCAGCCCATTCTTTCTGAGCAAGGATCCAAAGGACTTGTGCTCAGGAAAGGGATTAGTAAACCAAAACGTGCCAAGGGGATTTTATCCATGCTCTATTCACTTCGTTAAGATGGGGAGAGCAAAATAGCAGAGGGAGAAAGGGAAGTGGCACAGTGCATCCATCCTTAGGGAGTTTCACAGAGCATGTCTGTGTCAGGTGAAGACAACTCACTCCTGTTGCCTTCAGCATGCTTCTCCCAGTTCATATGAGGTCATGCAGTGTATTAGTCCTCCCCTGTCCAGTAGAATCATTAAATGTGGCAGAGAAGTGCTGCAGGAGGGAGATGTTATTTAATAGGTTCTGCACTATCGCTTCTGTGCATTTAATCAAAGGATGATGTCTATCACCTCTGGAGACCTGGGCCCATCCTGCTCCTCCTGCCTAGCAGGTGCACATCTTTGCTCAGCCCTAGTGCTTTTGGTAAAGAGGAGAGTTTCTTGCAGTCATTGAAGGATACTGAAGGTCCCCACAGTGCCCCTTTGCCTCCTGCAGGCTTGTCCACAGCTCGAGCCACTTGCTAACCGCAGTGCTGGCAAGGAGGGTCCTGCTGGATATCTACAGCCCCTCTGGTAGCTGGGAGGAGCTGGTGTGTTTCAAGCTGCTGTGGGCTCTGCAGGGCCTGGCTGCACTGCCTTACTTACCTTTGGCCTTTTCTCCTATGGGGCTCGGAGGAGAAGGGTCTGCCCATGTCCTCTGCCCATGGGGGTCCCTGTTGGTGCTGCAGGTATGGCTTTCCTCACCAGTGCTAGTGCATCCCTTGCTGCCGGTCAGCTTGGCCAAGGCACCAGCTTTCTTTCCCCCAGCTGAACTGTTGAAGCTGCTGTGGACACAGATGGGCTGAGGTCCTTGCAGCATGTCCCTCGCCTCCTGATCAGCTGCTGCAGTTCCTAGCAGTGGTGGAAAAGCTGCTGGTGGTGAGTTACCTGAGCTCACTAGCCATGGGGAGCCAGAGGCTGGCTGGTGGGTGCTGTCAGCTGCTAAGACCTCTTGCCAAAACTGTTTGAAGCCTGGAGCCACACAGCTGCTGCATGGAAAGATCCTCCTCTGGTTCTCTATCAATAAGAGAAAACAAAGGCAGGAGGGAGCACTCGTTCTAAAAGTTGCTGCTGGCAAATAAACAAGGTGAAGGGCTTCAAGTCTTCCTTCTGAGTGGGAAAACTGCTCTATGCTCTGCAGTGGGGGCCCCTGTGTAGGGAAAGGTGTGCACTGTGGGAGGAAGATGCTGAGCCTTCTTTGTGGCATCTCTTTGATTTTTAGAGCTCACCAGGAGATGGGAGAATTAAAAAACCCACACCACAGAAGGGCATTGCTTGAGTCATTGTGTGAGTGCACATGTTTAAAGAAAACCCATCCAGATCATAGACTCACAGAATGGTTTGAGTTTGGAAGTAACTTAAGATTTTCCAGCCCTCTGCCACAGGCAGGGACACTTCCACTGGAGCAGCTTGCTCCAAGCCCCAGTGTCCAACCTGGCCTTGAGCACTGCCAGGGATGGGGCAGCCACAGCTTCTCTGGGTACCCTGTGCCAGTGCCTCAGCACCCTCACAGGGAACAGCTTCTGCCTTAGATCAGATTTAGATCTCCAAGTTTTGCTTGTATTTGCATCTGGGATCTGAATGTCTCCGAATTACCCAGGCTAGGCTGTGCATGGGCCTGAGTGCTGAAGGCAACTGTGCTAAGTTCGACCTGTGGCTCAGAGGATGCTTGTGTCAACTTGCAGGTCTGTAGGAGCTGCATGCTGGCAATGGGAAGTGTGTCCCTTCCTGCAGGCTGTCAGCAGTACTGGTGTGCTCAAGAAAGCCTTCTTGTCAACAGAGCCATGCTGGTTCACCCAATGGCCTGCTACCCCCGAGCATGTTGTATGATTTGGGCCCAATTCTTCTCGCACTCCTTTGACCTGAGCCTGTCACTTTCAAAATCAGTCTCCCGGGGTTGAGAGGGCAGCATTCATTGCCTAATACACACGTCCCTGGTTGATATGTGTCAGTGGCTCTGTGGGGTGAGAGAAATTGAGGTTGAAGGGCTAGTATGAGGCTGCAGAAGAGCAAGGTTTAGAACCTGCAGGGGATGGGGATGTGCTGTACCAGCCCATTCCTGGGAGACCCTGGTGGAACTCTAGGTATTGTCCTTATGTGTTTCCTGGATACGGGGGAAGAGGAGAGATACCAGGGCAAGAGGTGGCCAGCCAAAAGGTTGGTGTGATCTCCAAGGCAATCAGCATCTCTCAGTGCTGCTTTTCTGCTGCTTTGATGTAAATGAAAACCCAGGATCAGGAGGCTGCAGAGCTTTTGTTTGCAGCTGCTTTTGCCCTCTCCTGCTCTGCGCTGCTTCTCTGTTGTGACATGTAATTTACTCCCTGACTCTCCATCCTGAGTCCCAGCTCAAAAGTGTGATTACAGCTGCGGCATTGCTGTGTCGTTGCCTTTTGTTTGCCACAATACAGCTCTCCTTGGGCAGAGCAGAAAGGAGAAGGAATAATAATGATGCATGGATGGAGAGGAAGATCTGACATGCCTTTCCAGCCCCTTTGCTGTGTATTTCATCTCGGGTGGGGACTCTCATTAACTAGTCACTCAGCAGAAGCAACCTGTACCTAAAGGTTAATTTCCACAGCGGTTGTTGCTGGGTTATTTGATATTGGGCAATTTCTGCCCTCAAAAGGTTCTTTTACTCCTACTTAGTATTTAATGAGATTAAATTGCAACTTCTCCGGGACCTTGTGGCAGAGGTGTGTACGTGTGGCAGGTGGCCACCAAAGCTTTGTGTGTGGACTTAATAGAAAGGCACTGAGGGAGCAGAGAGAAAACCCTTTCGCAACGAGGGAGAAAAATAGTGCTGATGTCTGAAAGCTTCCTAGGTGTTAATAAAGGATACTGCTTTTTCAGTTACACAGAATGATAAATACAATAGGCTTCTGCAAGGAGCTGCCTATAGGGCACAAATTATTGTAACATGACTTAGATGTACGCGATATGGTCCTTGTAAGCCGTGGAGCAAGGTGACCTTTTAACTAGGGTGACCGTGGGCTGAGTTTTCCAGTTGAAATAATGGTGCTGGGCCCCATTCTGACCCTGCTGTGTATTCATAATCTTTCATTCCACTGGTGGGTTTTTCTTGGGGAAGCTAGTCCTGATGCAGCAGTGACCCAGCAAGACCACCGAGGGCAACAGAGCTACTTATGTGTCAGGGTAGTTGATATAGACCCCCTGTATGAAGACAGGCTGAAAACATTGGGGCTGCTTAGTCTGGAGAAGAGGAGCTGCGTAGAGACCTCAGAGCAGCTTCCAGTGTCTGGAGGGGGCTACAAGGATGCTGGAGAGAGGCTCTTCGTCAGGGACTGCAGCGACAGGACAAGGGGTGCTGGGTTCAGACTGGAACAGGGCAAGTTGAGGTTAGATCTAAGGCAGAAGCTGTTCCCTGTGAGGGTGCTGAGGTGCTGGCCCAGGGTGCCCAGAGAAGCTGTGGCTGCCCCATCCCTGGCAGTGTTTGAGGCCAGGCTGGGCACAGGGGCTTGGAGCAAGCTGCTCCAGTGGAAGTGGTCCCTGCCCGTGGCAGGGGTTGGAACTGGATGATCTCAAGGTCCCTTCCAACCCAAACCAGTGAATCTCTATTGGGGTGAGGTTTGACAGTTGCTGCAGGGTGTTTGTGTTTGATGTGGTGGGGCAGCAGACGGGCAGAGGTGGACACACATGGCTGTGGCTGGGCGAGGAGCTGTGTGCATGTGTGGAGGTCTGCACTCTGCTCTTCGCTTGTCCAGACTTGCTGCCATATAGATAGTGAAGTGCAGCAGGGGCTGGGTTCATAGTGTTGTCCATTCCTATCTCCTCTAATACATGTTCTCCTGACTGCTAAAGCTGATGACACGTAGCACAGAGCACAATGAAGTATGTTTGATGTTGAGCTGAAAAGCTTCCCTGTGGCTGTTGTGAGAGATTATTTTTATCTTGCACTTTTGGGGGGTTTGTGCAGAGGTTTTAACTCCTCGACCTCAGAGTCTGGGCAGCTCATAAATCTCTTTATGGCTGCTTTTTGTGTTCACCTGGAGGGTCAAAGTTTGAATATGTGAAATTCAACAAGTGTGAGGTGGGTGAAAATGTGTTGGAGACAGATGAGAGCCACTGGCTGCTTTTCCTGCATCCCTGTAGAGAGAAGAGGTGAACTGTGGGGTGCAGGCTGTGGGTCAGCATCCCGGGGAGCTGCAATGCTGGTGAGGTGGGGCATCAGGCTGGGCAGGACTAGAACCAAGCCCAGGTTGTGCTTTAGGGTATTAGTGCAAAGGCTTTTTGTGTTCTCAGCTTCCCAGCAGCTGTGCAGGCAGAGGGGAAGGCCTCTGCACTAACATCCCAGGGCGCCTCAGCTGCACCATGGCTCTTGTTCCACTGCTGTCAAGGACCATGTATTTGAGCATGGGGGGGAGGAAGAGGGGATGGTCCTCAGAGCAGGACCCTTGTCTGGGCTGGTTCTCCACTCTGTTCTTCAGGGATCTTGGTGACAGGGTGTAGTGTGAGGTGTCCCTGCCCATGGCAGGGGGTTGGAAGTAGACCTTAACGTCCTTTCCAACCCAAGCCATTCTATGATGCTACGTGGGCAGTGCTGCCCCTCCAGCCAGTGTATTTCATAGTGGACCACCCTGACCGGCTGCCTTGACTGTGTCTGCCTCTGGGGTTAAAGCAGGTACCTCTGGCTGGAGTAACCCCAGGCTGGAGCATCCCTCCTCCATTCCCTTGGCTGCAGGCAAAGGCCACCTGCTATCCCAGGGGCTGGTGCTAGCACATGGAGCAGGGGTGGACTTCAGCTGTCCAGGGATTAGCAGCAGGGAGCTGTGTGCAATGCAAGCACTGATGCCTTTAAACCTCCCTGCTTGAGGTTTCTCCTTGCCTTGGCACAGGCCAGCAGCTTCCTAAGGAGATGCCCCCGGTCTGCATGTAGCTCCCTGCTGAGATCACCCACCCCACTGTTACGGAGCTTGGCCCTGGCCTCTGCACGTGGTCCATTTGGAAAGGCCAGGCAGTGATTCAGTCTCTAAAAGCACTTGGTCCTGACCATGTCTCTATGCTTATGTAATGAATTATCTGCCTGGGAGCTTCACTTTGTTTGTCTCAGCACGATGTTACAAGGGCAGCGTGCAGAAACGCTCTTGAATGAGAAGTGGCCATGCTGAGGGCCTGTTAATGATGGAAAGGCTGACTCACCCTGGATAGAAATACATTCAGAGCCTTTTGTGCTGGTTGAAGATGTGGGAAAATAAGGTGACTCGTACCAAGCTCCAGCGTGAAATGAAGGGACACGCTTTTTCCTTTTGGCACCGCGGGATTTTGATGTTGGGATCCAACATCAGTTTGATGTTCCCACAGAGCTGGGGAGGGTGGTCTCTCTCCTCCTTGCTGACCCCAACGCTTGTGGGTTTTGCTTTTCCCCTCCAAGCATGGTTAAGAGTCAGTCCTTTCCCTGCCTGAACCATTGCATCTTATTCTCCAAGCAGGGTTTTGGCAGCATTGGCTCTTTCCGGGGCACAGCAGCAGTAAAATTGTGTCTGCACGAAAGCTTTTGCCCTGGCACTTAACAAAAAGCTGCTAAAGATGCCTAGAGATGTAACTGTGCGCGCTCCTTCCTGTTGTTGCCTTGACGCGGCGCACACCAGCTACTTAACCAACGGGCAGCCCTCTGTGGAGCGATTCCCCATCAGCTTTAAAACCCACTTCTCAGGGAACTACTTTCATCACGTGGTGCTCGGGATTTACTGCAACGGCCGGTACGGCTCACTGGGCATGAGCAGGCGATCGGAGCTGATGGACAAACCTCTGACCTACAGGACTCTGAGCGACCTCATCTTTGAGTTTGAAGACTCCTATAAAAAGTACTTGCATTCGGTCAAAAAGGTGAAAATCGGGTTATATGTCCCGCACGAGCCGCACAGCTTCCAGCCCATCGAGTGGAGGCAGCTCGTCCTCAACGTGTCCAAAATGATGCGCGCGGAAGTCAGGAAGGAGCTGGAGAAGTTTGCCAGGGATATGAGGATGAAGGTAGGTCTGCGCAGCTTGTCCCAGCCCGCACTGATTGGCTTTGCTCCATGTCAGCAGGCTGACCGCAACCTGAGATAAAGGGGGTATCAGGTGGGCTGTGGGTTTGCTTAGATCTGTCTTATGGAATCCCAGAATAGTTTGGGTTGGAAAGGACCTTAAGATCATCCAGTTCCAACCCCTGCAACACGCAGGGATACCTTCCACTGGAGCAGGGTGCTCCAAGTCCCTGTGTCCAACCTGGCCTTGAACACTGCCAGGGATGGGGCAGCCACAGCTGCTCTGGGCACCCTGTGCCAGCGCCTCAGCACCCTCACAGGGAAGAGCTCCTGCCTAAGATCCAATCTGAACTTGCCCTGTTTAGGTTTGAACCCATCACCCCTTGTCCTATTGCTACAGTCCCTGAAGACTAGTCCCTCTCAGCATCATTGGTGGAGTGGCCTTAGTGGCCCTGCCACCAGGGTTTAGCATGTTTTCAAGCTCCTATAGGTATTTGTTAGTTCAAGGATCTCCCTTTCAGCCTGGGGCACACTTGAACCCACTGTTGTGCCTGGTCATCAAGGTGTTGCCCAGTTTGATTTTCTCACTGACTCCAAAATCATGGCTGGGGCTGGAGGGATGGGTGGCCTTATTTCAGGTAGGGATCTCTGCTCTTTAAACCTGAGCTGCAAGGGGTGCTGTGGCACAGGTGTATTGGTGGTTGTTTCTCCTTGCAGGGCATGCTGATGGCCTGCACCGCCTGATGTCCACCACCACAGTTAAATCACAAAGCAGGTTACATGGGAATGGCGAGGAAAGCTGGTCCCTCACAGGCTGGTTGGTCAGACTGAAATGCCCAGAGGGAAATGACAGGGACACAGGGCAGGCTGCCAGAGGGATTGGCTGCCCTTGAGGATGAGGGATGTCCCTGACCATGCTGGCATGGATGAGGAGCTGGTTGTGGCCATGGTGAAGGGGATTTGGTGCCTTTCCAGCCCACTGCTGGCAGTGGGAGCAGAGCAGGTGTGTTGCTAAGTATGGGGCTGGCTCCATACTGGAGAGGTATGCGGCATCATGCCCAAGTTATTCCGAGTTCCTGGCCCCTGCCCTCCTGAGGAATGGCTCTGACGTAGCAGCCCTCTGCCTTTCTGGCTCAGGCCCTGTCGCCCTAATCTTGCAGTGAGCATCATCCCTATATCCTGCTGCCCGCTCTCCTGAGGCCAGCTTGTACCATGCTGTCACCTTAAGCGCACGTGCTTGATTACAGACATAACGAAGGAGGTTTTTTTCCCTTTTTCATGCACTTTTAATACCATCTAGAGGGCAAAGACCTGAAGCAGGCTCAAGTTGAAGGAGTCCATGTGGGCAGATGGCCTGCTGATCTTAGTACTCGCTTTTGGTAGTGTGTGCTGAGCTGTGACAGTGGGCCCAATCCTTGTAAGTGCCTCAAGACTAGGACCACAACACTGAACCCTTGAAGACCCTGTGTCTGACTCTTCCCTTGAGTTAATTCAGAATTCAAGCTGCTTCCATTGTCAAGGGCTGAATTTGGAGGATCAGGTCTTAAAACCAGGCCTGGTTGTGTGTGTGAGTGTGGTGCTGATGGCCTTCTGAGGCTGCAGGGTATGGGGGATGCAGGCAGGTTGCAGACATAGTGAAAAGTCTCAGTGTTACAGAGAGCTCAGCTGCCAGCCTGGGAGATGATCACCTCTGTGTGTGGAGAGGGTCATTTGGCTGCATGAGTTCCCTTCAGCTGAGGCTCAAAGCTATTTTCCTTATCCCTTGTGGTCTCCAGGTCTGAAGAAAGCTGTGTTCGAGAGCTGTTTATTCAGTATTTAGCTGGAAACTGAACTGGTGACACCAACTGATATTTGCAGGGAGCCCCTGAACAGCTATCACATGATAACAGCTTTGGGTTCCTCTCAACCTGGGCAGGGTTTGCTGGAGCCCCAGGGGACTGAAGGCTCTTTGTGTGCCGTCCCCACCACTGTGTGAGGCCCTTTATGTTTATTTCTTATTTTCAGTGAATCGTGGCCTTCATTGAATGCTTCCTCCTTCCCTCCCCCATCTCTTGCAGATCCTGAAACCCTCAAGTGCCCATTCTCCAATGAAAGAGAGATCACGGGGTAAGTCGCTGTCCCCGCGCCGAAGGCAAGCCAGCCCTCAGAGACGGGCCTGCAGGAGAGACAAGTCGTGAGTATCCCTCTGCCATCACTGATGGGCAGGAATGGAGGGTCATGGTCATGGCCTGGCGTGTTGCTGTACAAAACCTGGTTGCGCTCAGTGGCACGTGGCTGGTGTCTTGGTCACCAAAGAGGCTGCTGATAGTGCTGGTGAGAACATTGGGGCTGTTCAGCTTGGAGAGAAGAAGCTGCGTGGAGACCTCAGAGCAGCTTCCAGTGTCTGAAGGGGGCTACAAGGATGCTGGAGAGGGGCTCTTCATCAGGGACTGCAGCAACAGGACAAGGGGTGCTGGGTTCAGACTGGAACAGGGCAAGTTGAGGTTAGATCTGAGGCAGAAGCTGTTCCCTGTGAGGGTGCTGAGGCGCTGGCCCAGGGTGCCCAGAGAAGCTGTGGCTGCCCCATCCCTGGCAGTGCTCAAGGCCAGGTTGGACACAGGGGCTTGGAGCAAGCTGCTCAAGTACAAGATGTCCCTGCCCGTGGCAGGAGTTGGAACTGGATGATCTTAAGGTCCTTTCCGACCCAGACGAGTTTATGATTCTATATCCTGGCAGTGCTGTGCTTACTGCTTCCCAGTGGCCTGTCTCTGTGGTGTCTGTGAAGGCCCCGATGGCCTTTGCTTGGTTCAGTTCTACAGGGGTTGGATGGCTGGGAAAGTGCAAGTGTGGGCTTTGCCTTCTTCAGCCTTTCAGTGTCTAGTTCCTGGAGAAATGAATGTAGCCTGGGGGACCTGTACAGGAGGGAAAGCAGTTTGATCACATCTAAGGGTGTTCAGACACAGGTATTAGAAACAGGAGGATGGATCTATTAATGGTGGTGTGGTGCCTGGCTATCATGGTCACTGAGACAGAAACTGAGGTTCTCTGTGATGAGCCTTTCTACAGAGCTGTTCTGATGGAGTGGTTTTCACTGGACTATCTGATACAGGAATAGTGACAAAGTAGATCCTTCCTCTTCTTGCCAAAGCAGAAACATCACTTACATTGTGTTCTTTGATTTTAATCAGCTTAAAATACCTGAGACCACTTCCCTCATGTGCCACAGCTAATGGTTTAACTGCATGGGGAAGGATGGACCAACTGCATGCACTACCTCTAAACCTCTAAATGGATAAAGCTGTGCTTCCCGATCACAGGCCTTTTACAGCCACTGGCAATTCTGACTCCCATACCTTAGATGTGGAAGAGTCAAGTTTAGCTGTCCAGCTTCATGCCAGGAAGCTGACAACTGTGCAAGCCTATACATAACACAGATTAGTCACATATTTATGATCGTTGCTGTTTAAATAGGTTCCCAGACGACTGTCTCAGCACTTGTTTATTTATTTTCAAGCAGCCAACAAAGACATTGGACTCCTCTTCTAAAGATAACTTCAAGATACTGTGGCATTTTACAGCAGCCTTTTATTTTTACATGTGAATTCCCACCCGGTCCATGCTGCCACACCTTGGGCTTCACTGAGAGCTCCTTGTTTAGTGCATGGATAATTATAGTTGTGATGGGCTCCTGGGCTGCTCCTGGCTTCTTCATCTCCTGGATGTGCTTTGAGGGATGGTTTCATCTTTGGGTTTGTGGTAGTGCTTCTGCAGTTGCTGAAGTGGATCGTGTGTGTCTGGAGGGCAGAGTGAGTCTCGCTGGGCTTTGGAGGATCACCCATTGGGCTGGTTTCATGATTGCTGCTGCTGCAGTGGCCGATCCCTCCTTGGTAGCTTTGCTTTTCCAGAGCAGGAAGACAGGTGAAGTGTTGGTGGCCTTGCAGTAGCTTCAGCCCCTCATCTGCTTGGTGGTTCCATTGTGGTGCTCTGTACCTAGAAAGAATTATAAACTATTCTGAAATAACAGGCTCCAGGACCCAGCTATGACATGATGCAGGGAACAGGAGACTGAGAGCAGCTCCACACACAAGACCTTCACCTCTGTTTGGGCAGAAGGCACTGCAGCACCTCTGAGCGGGTGGGAGCTCCTGCAGCATGTGCTTTGTGACTGTGGGTCAGCCCTGTGGGTCCTGCACAGCCCCTCCTGAGCCTGACCAGTACACTCTGAAGCAAAAGGGGAGTGAAGGAGCTTTCAAGCCCCTAGCAGAGCCAAGAGGCTGTTCTCTGTTAGAAAAGCTGTGCCAGGGAGAAGAACTGGGTTCCTGATGTTAAAATGATGCTTCTGTGCAGTGGTGCGGGTGGCCTGAAGGCTCATTGTGCCTTTTGCCCCAGCAGCAGGGGCGCTGCAGAGGAGTGCACTGCTGTGAGGAGCTCCCTCCTGCTGATAAAACCCTTTCCTTTCCAAAACTGAGATCTGCTGCGTTCTGCAATGGGAAAGCTCTGAGACCTGAAAGGAGAAGCAGCATGCTCTCATCGGGGATGAGCTGAATGGCATGTGCCAGCACATACAGGGGTTGACACAGGTTGGGAAATACAGGAGGGGGAATCTGGTATTTTCTTCCACATATTGATAGATTTCCCAGAACAGAGTTGCAATGAGAGGCCTTTGTGTTACACATAGAAGAGGAAAGGCTTTCAGGCTTGCTAGGCTTTGGGCTGAAATCCTAGCTAAAGAATGGCCGTGCTTATCAGCATTGTGTGTTGTTTCTTTGTGGGTCTCTTACTCACACGCTGTAATTACAGCTTTTCCGAGCTTGCAGGGGAGGGGGAGAGAAGTGTTTTGCTCTAACAGGAGCTGGCAGGGGCTGTGTAACACATTCACCTGCTGATGACAAGCTGTTATTACAGTCTGGGCTTTGTCAACAATCAAATCGCATGGGCCTGCTGGGAGAAATCTCCCAGTGAAAAA
Source organism: Agapornis roseicollis (assembly GCA_002631895.1). NCBI lineage: Eukaryota > Metazoa > Chordata > Aves > Psittaciformes > Psittacidae > Agapornis > Agapornis roseicollis. The sequence goes on along the minus strand of NDXB01019891.1, from coordinate 84,699 downwards.
GATACGAACTGGAATGTCTTACCTGGATCGTTTCTGAAGGTTAGGGATAGAAGTGGATTTAACAGCCTCAACCCTGTAACTGCCATTTTTTTTAAGCCTGGAAATACAGCTCCAAGGCGGACAGGGTATGTAGCAGGACATGGGTGGCAATGCAGTAAGCGGTAGGTGCCTGTCTGTGAGACTGGTGTGTAGTCAAATGGCAGCTCATTGACTGAGCTATGCAACAGTCCATGGGCTCTTAGCCCACTGCTGGTGCGACCCAGCTGGGGGTGGCCACCAGGCAGGATGTGTACAGAGCATATAGGGTGGTGTCAATCTGTCTGGCAAGTCTGAAGCCATATTGTGTCCCTTTGTCCATCCTCTGAAGTCCCAAAGCAGGAGGGTGCAGTAAGTTGCAAGTGGCTATGTTGGAATGGTGTTTCATCCTCAACAGAAGTGCTTGGAGCTGGAGGGGTTTGGGAGAGGAAGTTTGGGAGCTTGGAAGGGAGAACCATGCAGCAGCCTGAAGCAATCTCTGCTCCTAAATGTCAGCTCAGCATATCTATCTCTCTGTAATTTCATACTGAGGCTTTAACAGATGCACGAGCGTCATAGCAATACTGGCCTTGTGTGCTTCTGGCCTAATTTAGCGGTTGACAGGAAAAATCTGTTGGTCCATTCTATTAGGACGTGCAATGGGGCAGGAATATATTGGGGCTATATTCTATTAGGATGTATGCAGGATCAGGCAGCTCATGGGTGCTGTGTACCCAGCAGCTATGCGCAGCTTATTCACTTCAGGAGATGCGATCTGATGGGCTAGTACAGCAGAGGCCCCTTGCTTCAGAGGGGATGTTTGGCATCAGGTCATGTGCCAGCCCAGGAGAACAGGGGCTGGCTTCATGCTTCTGCTCCAACAGATCCTTGCCTATGCCTAAAACCTCATGGAGGACAGTTTGCTTGTAGCTACAAGCTAGAGAGTTGTCGTGGAGTGCTAACAGGCATGTCGCCACGGGTGTGCAGTGACTCCCCATCCCTCTTGGATAATCAGAGAAGGTAGAACCATCCAGGCATGCCATGCTTTAATTAAAACTACATTCTGGCTTTAATTAAAGGGAGGGAGAAGGGGTGGGAAGAGGATCCCTAAATATGAGGGAGGAAGAAAGGACACTGGAAACTTCATAGTGCATCTCTTGCTGGTCTCAGACACCTACACGAGCTCTGAGGGATGCAGGGTATAGTTTGTTTTCTGGCTAGTCAAATCCCATCTGCTCTGAAGGAATAAAGTGGGAGAAATCCAAACTGCCTTACAGTGATTTGTTCAGGTGTGATCCCTTCCTGCAGTGACAGAGACCACAGAGGACTCTGTCACTACTATGGAGTACCTAAAAACACAAGACAGGGTGCAGGGCGGTACTGCAAAGAGGGTGATGGGGTTATTCATAGAGAGGTGCTTGGGTACTCGGCAGAAACCCAGGTTGCACTCGGTATGTGACTAGGCAGAAGTGCATTAGTTGTCCATAGCAATGGCTCCAGCTCTCAGATGCTGTGCAGATTCTCAGAGAGATGTGGTGTTAGCAGCTCTGCTCTTCATGAGAAATAAAAACTGATTGAATGAAAGAATTCAGAACTATTTCTGAGGCTCTGCCACACACATGTATGTATGCATACATACGTGAGCTACACATCCCCCCTCTTAGGGCTGCAGCACTGTTAGCCTCGCACGTGTAAACTCATCTCCTGCATGCTGAGCAAAGCTCAAGAGCTGGAAGCCAGGTCCGAGCTGTAGGAAAGCACTGGAGCCATCACCAGCTTCGCATTGAACTACTTGGGCTTTAAGCTGTGTTTCTGCAGTGGAGTGCATGTGCTGTGGAGTCTGTGAGGAGAAAGGTATTTTGAACAATGCCTTTCTTTAGAAAAGCAGTCATACAGCTTAGTGTGAAGACAGCTGAGAGCCTGGAGTAAGGTCCTGGATTAGACCCTTCCATAGACTATATACATCAGCAGGATTGTTTCAGTTTGACAGCTTTGCAGGAGCTTTTCCATTGCCTGCTAAATAGGGAGAGACTGATGGCTCAATCTCCAGGTTTCCTGTGGTTCAGTTGTTGATATACTTTAATGACCTAACAGCATTCTACATGTGCATGGGATTACTGCAGTGAATGGCTGGACTGCATCAGAACGCAAGATGCTTGGGGACTGAAAGGAGTTCATCTCGTGTCTTGTGTTTGATGGAAGTTTTCTGTGGGTGAAAGACTGGATGTGAGTGCAGGCAATGTGTGCTTGCAGCCCAGGAAGTCAATCAAATCTTGGGCTCCATCCAGAGGAACGTGGCCAGCAGGTCAAGGGGGGTGATTCTGCCCCTCTGCTCTCTCTGCTCTTGTGAGATCCCACCCGCAGTCCTGCATCCAGCTCTGGAGTGCTCAGTACAGGAAAGACTTGGACCTGTTGGAGAGGGTACAGAGGAGGCCACAAAAGTGATCAGAGGGTTGGAGCACCTCTCCTGTGAGGAAGGACTGAGAGAGTTGGGGTTCTTCAGCCTGGAGAGGAGAAGGCTCCAGGGAGACCTTGTGGCACCTTTCAGTTCTTAAAAGGAGCTTATAAGAAAGGTGGGGAGAGACTTTTAAGCAGGGCCTGTTGTGACAGGATGAAGGGTGATGGGTTTAAACTGAAGGAGGGAGATTCAGGCTGGATGTGAGGCAAGCTTTACAATAAGGATAGTAAAACATTGGCCCAGGTTGCCCAGAGAGGTGCTGGATGCCCCATCCTGGAGAACATTGCGGGCCAGGCTGGATGTGGTTCCTGGCAACCTGATTGAGTTGAAGATGCTCATTGCAGAGGGTTGGCCTGGATGAGCTTTGCAGGTCCCTTCCAACCCAAACTGTTCTATGATTCTGTTTGGTGGGCTGCAGCCCTGCACATGGCCCTAGCCCAGAGGAAAGGGTAGATTCAGAGCAACAACAGGCTGTGGCCATGTGAGAGGCTTTGCCTGTCTGCTCTTGGCTGCTTCCACTTCATTCTAAAACCTGGAGTCCTGCCCTGGGGTAGATCCGGGGCAGGATGTGTCTGCTCTTAACTGCTCCTTTAGGCCCTCTCTCAGCTCAGGAGGAGAGGGGCCCTCCGAGGACCCCATGATGGGACAGCTTGTTCCTCACTGATGCCTGGCTTCAGGGAAGACTCACAGGAGTAGCACAGTCACACCAGTTCACCTGACAGATCCCAGCAGGATCGTGCTTATGATGAGGAGACTGGATCTAGTCAGCCCTGTTTCGAAGTCAGAGGTGCCCACTGCTCTCTGTGCCCTGCATGGCCGTGTGGCATTACTGGTGAGCAGAACCCTCTTCCTTCCTTTGCCCACAGGCCTGCAGTGGTGGACAAGAAAGGAGACCTGGCTACGCTCAACGAGGTCGGCTACCAGCTCCGCATCTAACAAAGCCATATGCTGGACAGAGGGCTTCCTGGTGCTTCCCGCTGCACTTTACCTGCACTCCGTTGGAAGGAAGAAAGGAAGGGGACGATTCATTAACGCGTGGACTCCTATGGTGCAAGTTTTACCTAGAAAATAGAATGGGGGGAATTTGGTTTCGGTGGCAGTATTTATTCTGTTTCAATTCATAGAAAAGGCATCAGCGCGGAGGCACCTACAATGAGGTTTGCCAGGATATGATGGTTTTTCCCTTTCATCATGTAGCAGATGACTCCAGTGGTGCGTGAGTCTCTTCAATTTGCCTCTACAAGCATTAATTGAACTTGGGCATTTTGCTGGGTAGTAGCAATGGGAAAACTAAGAGATCAGTATTCTTAGTGTTAAGATGTGCTGGGGTGCAGTGCAGTTGAAACAAATCCTAGTCAGTATTAATATTCAATTCAGCAATAAAACCAAGCAGTGCAGAAGTGGCATGAGTTTTTGAAGTCTCCAAATTACCTCACTAAAGTTAATAGATATGCAAAGCTGTCAGTATTGTTGTTTTGTAACTAATTTGTACTGTTTCCCAGCATTTCTGGTAGTATTAAACCAGCACTGGATGTTTTACTGCCACCTCTATTACTATTTTGTGCATGTTGCTGAATGCTGTTAAGTAATAGTAATATGCAAAGTGTATTCTTGAACACTGACATCTAAATTAGGCAAGATAGGAGGGTTTGGGTTTTTAACTGATGATAACAATGAATTTTTAAACTTTCATAAATTTTTTATACTTTGTCACAAGCTTTTTGTCTCTCCGGAGTATTCTGCTGAAGCACAAACCATAGAGATTGCTGTTGTGGAGACAAGTGTTCACCTCTCAGTCCGTCTGTTTCTTGTATATGTTCCTGGAATAATGCTAACCTGAGCCCACGTGCTTCTCTTTCAGCAGTTGGTGTAGCTTTGAGCCTTGTCTTTGAAAGGCCGAGCAGTCTCAGCTGGTGATAACTTGACATCTTATATTAAGATCAGACATTGCAGGCTGAAGTTAACCTTCTGCCATGCTGCTGTAGGGAGTTTTTCCTGTATGTGTTACAGTAACAACAACAGCTTAGACCTGAATAAGGAAGCCTTAATGGCTGAAAAGCAGACTTGTCTGCTTCCTCCCTACTCAGTCCTTTTGTTCTAAGACTTAGCTGAGGACCTGTGATGGACATCAGCCTTCTCAAGTGACGCAGTAAGACTTTCACTGGGGTCTGCCTTTCGCATTAGTGAAGTTCTCTGGTGAGTGCTGCATTCCTGAAACTATTTCATTAGGTGCCTAAATAGAAAGTGGATTACTGTACAAGTCCAGCCTTTACCCTTTGTGCTGTGTTTGTAGATGATACTGCCATGGGCCTTGTGTACCTCCCCTCCTGGGCACTGACTTTGTTGGGATCTCGGTGAAGACAAGACATTATCAGACAGTGATAATAATGCTTACTCAAACTGAAGGATTTAAGCTCCTAGAACACTTCTGTCAGTCAGTAATTGAATGAGTACAGGAGATGATTGCTTGTACACAGACCTCACTGCCTACCTAGGATAGGACAGCAATACCAAGACCCAGCAACCTTCTGCAACCAGTGGAAGGCTTTCTACTAATGAGCCTGCAGAGAGTCTGGAAAGACTTGTCTAATGTATTACATATACTTGTTTATATAAATTACCATATCAATTACAGGGGGGCCTTTCCCATTCCTCCTTCTGTCAACTTTCCCACTCCTGTGTTCACCATTGGGGTTTTTGTGGTTCAGGAGTGATGTTGAGAAGAGGGAAATACTCTTGGTAGGAATTCCTGTACAATTTACACCAGCAGCAGCGTTTCACTGTTAAACTTTGTGCTGTTTAGTATCTTGTGACCTAAACAGGCTTTTTTTTTCATGTATCCTTTGGATAAAATAATGTGAAAACTTTACTTCGATCAGCTGGAGCCTATAGCACAATGGTACCCGACACATTGCAAGCTTCTTCTATGAAACCATGGTTTACTTCAGCTCAAGTAATGGTGGTTGTGTATAGCTTTTACCACTGTCCACCACACTTGAGTTACTTTAACCTCTAACTTAGCACTGAAACTTCTGAATGCTGTTGAGGCATGTGACAAATTGCTTTTGGTTCCTGTTTTGCAGTTCAGCTGAAATACTCTTCACCATGATGGTATTTGTCTTAAGTGTGGTTCTAGTGACTGCAAAGTGGTCAAATAATGTAGGAAACATGCATGACTTCTGGGCTGGGGTTTTTTTACATCACTTGTATGTTTATGCACAGCATGAAACTTCAATAAAAGGATCATGGTAGTTGGAGGAGTTTTTTCTCTTTAAGACTTAGGGTTAATTTTTGTCCCATTCTCTTTCTATTCAAGAAAAGCTATTCGTTGTTCCTAGATTCAAGGAGCTTATTGCAAAGAGCAGCACTTTTCTGTTCCCTACCTTCCCCTGTTCAGCTGTGTGTGTGCTGCTGAGGGTGCAGACATATAGGAGCTCACATTTGTCTGCTGTGGACATAACACAACAGCCCCCCAGCCTAGCAAAGCCCCTTAGGCTACAAGAGTTGCTACACCAGCTTTTTTTAGCTGTAACCTGTACCTATCCAGGTATCTGTTGCATTCATTCAAATATGTTTGCATTTATCAGCTCCAGCTTTGAGAATACTCACATTTAAATCAAGCAGCATCCAATATTGAATATGCAGTCATCTTCAAGGAGAGGGAAGATCCTTATTCCCAATTACTTATGAGAAAAATATCCCCCCTCCAAATTCTTTGGTAAGTAATCATGCTTTTTCAATTCAACTGGTTTTGTGGTTACTACTACTACTGTACTTCATTATTCTCAAAGCACAAAGTAAGCGCAGTTGTAATTTTGCATTCAGGAAAAGGAATGAACACAGAAATGTTTCTAGGAGCCAAACACATCTGAATGTGATCTCAGAACACGGGTGAAGGTTTTGCAGCACTACACTGAAAGACAGTGCTGCAAATAGTACTGCTAAGGCAGTTTTACATACATATCCACAAGTAGTTTGACTTGTTTCCTGCAAGTTTACTGTTCAGGAAGCCTTTTGATGTTGGAAACGGTTATGTTTGTCAGTGCATTGTGAGAGTAAATACAAATCTTGATTGTTTAATACTTCAGGATCTGCCACTTTAATATACAGCTTGCCAGTTTTAGTAACTCAAAGGCAAACCAGACTGCCTTCCCCCAGTTGTTGAATGTGTGTGAAGACTCGAGGTGTCAAGGAGTGATTGTTTTGTTCCTACAAACAATCCTAGATCAGGTTTCTGTTAGATTCAGTGCTCATTATACTTGGCTTTATTTCAGATAGTCTAAAGAAGATGCCAGTGAATGCTACCCAAAGTTAAGCTTTTAGAAGTTTAAGAAGTAACCTTTAAAACTCTGCCTTATTGCAAAGCTATCTTCTTCCTTTGGAGGTGTAATCCTGCAGCTTCCAGCCTGACTACAGTCTAAGTGAATTCCTTTGCAGAAGTATTTAGATAGGAGTGTCTACAGAGCACTGGTGTAGTAAAACATGATCTCCTGCCCATTAGAAAACAGGCTGTGCACACAAACATCCCCCCCTTTGCTTGGGGGCTGGAGCTAGATGATCTTAAGGTCCTTTCCAACCCAAACCACTCTGTGATTCTATGAAGCAGCAGACAGTTCTCAGAATAATCATTTTTACTCTGATTTACAATAAAAACCATTTACAGCATCTCCATGAAAAATAATGCCACTTGGAGGCTGGCACAGCTGGCTTCCGTTATCAAAGAGGAAGCAAATGTAAAAATCTTTTCTTTTGGCCTTAAAGCTTCATCAAGTAATTTCAACCTTAAAAAAAGAAAAGTTTCCTTAAAAAGTCTACTTTACACAACGCTAACAACTCGGCATGCAAAAAGGTGACTGAAACCGGACCAGCAGTGCTTGAATTAACCTTCAAAGGGACAGTGATCATCACGTGAAGCGAGAAGGTGAAGGTAAGTTCATCTGCACAAAGAGTCCTTTGGGTGTTACCGTTCAATAAGCCTGAACTCTGCTAGCAAGGGCAGGTGGTCAGAGGAGTTATGTTCATTGGGAAGACCATTGACAGTCCAAAGATCTTTCTCTGTTAGAAGTGCCAGCCTGCCAAGGAGTTTCAGACCTCCACGACAAGAATCCTTTGCTCCTGCTTAAAACACAAACAGAACAAAACATGGGAAGGTTCATCAGTGTGGGCTGGGAATCACATTTTCACACACCTGGGGAAAGAGGAAAACCCTAGGGCACAAATAACCTGAAAGTCATTTCTGGTCCATGTAACAGCACCAATAAGGAGTTCAGAAATTCCTCTGGTCTACGATTGCTCTCCCAGCAGAGCTTACAATCAGTCCAGCTCAGAGCACTCAGGACACTACCTCTCCATTTTGCAGAGGTAGAAAGGGATTGAGTTGTTCATTGTATCTCTGAAAAAGCCTCAATCCAGGCCTGTACTTCAGTATAACAGCAGTGCCCAGCAGAGCTGATGCTTGCAAAATTAAGCATCTTTTGGGAGTTACTGGTTCACATAACCTTCTACTTGGGTGTCCTACAGAACAGTTCTCCACCAGGTAGGAACAACTCCTCATGAGGGTGGAAGCCTTCTGGCATTTCCCTTCCTAACTGTTTATCATAAGAAAGGGATCTTGAAGCCTTCTGGCATTTCCCTTCCTAACTGTTTATCATAAGAAAGGGATCTTCCTCCATTATTTCCTGCTACTGCCTATACCTAATTGCCTAAAGGTATGTCGAGCTTCACATTCCCCACCAGCTCTTCCTTGTTGGTGAGAACCAGGTCCAGCAAACAAGCACTCTTTTCACTAGCTCCTCTCTCACTTGAAGAAGGCATTGATCATCAATGCATTTTAGGAACCTCCTGGATCACTTATTGCTGGATGGGTTGTCTCTCCCTGAGGACCAGGGCTTGTGAATCTCTTGTCTATTCAGGACCTCATTTGCTCAGTCTTCCTGGTCAGTGGGCCTGCAGCAGACCCCTACTCTAATGTCACCTGTCCCTGCCCAACCTTTGTTATTACACACCTTACTTAACATATCTGTCCCCTCATTAAAGAAGAAACTCGGCATTGCTGGGGAACAGCTGGACTTAAAGGTCTTTTCCAACCTGGTTGATTCTATGATTCTAAAAACTAACCAACAACAATAAACAACCCCCAAAACCAAGCAGAAAACCATCATAAGTTTCCTCCAACTCAAGAAATTCCATTGAGAACAAGATCCTCCCATGATACATCAAACTTTTAGACTTCTTGATCTATCTACTTAAGTGAGCCAACTAGTCAGCAACCCTAGCTGCCACCTGCAGAGCACAGGGATGGTGCTGAGCAGGCTGAGTGCTTTCAGGGCCAGCACGAACAGCAGCTGTAACTTTGACAGAAGTACTTTCTGTATGGAAGTGAGCAGCAATTCCAGACTTCCTGGCTGAAGCTGGTACTTACCAGCAGGCACATTTTAAAGGATTATCCAGCAACTGTTCAACTCCTCGCATAGTTCAACAGCTTCACTCCTTTGGTACCTGCCAGTTTTGCAGCCCTCTAACAACCCAGCAGCTGTTTACTGCTGCTCTGAAGAAAAGCTTTTCCACTGTGAAGATGCCTTGGTAGCTTTAGAGCACACACATCCTTGAGCCAAATCTATCATCTGGCACAGCACCTGCATGTCTACAAAGGAGCAGTTTGTTGCTGCAAAGAGCTTGGCCTGCATGCAGTGATTAAGGTCAGCTCAGAGCACTCTGCAACCACTGTTACACCAGTTTAACCTAGTTTGAGAATTCCAAGTTTGTCCCATTCTGTACTGTGATGTGGGGTGAAGAATCTATTTGAAAAACAAGTGCAGAAAGGAAGAAGTGCTATAGCTCTGCTGGGGCAATGATGGTGCAACAAAAACAGAGCAGCAAGTGAATTAAGATTAAATTGTGCACAGGATGCACTCTGAAATCACACAGGATTCAGAAGTCATTCAGGTTCTTCTCATATCCTGTTCTTTCAGTCAAAGCTTTTATTTCTGTAGTGTGAAGCTCTTGTACGTGGTACATTAAGGTAGTACTTACTCTGCATGTTCTGACAAATGAGACTTGTGCATTGACTTGCTGAATTCTAACGATCTAGTCTCCATGCATGAGAAATGAAAGGAGTATTTTTGTTTCACATATTAGAAACAACGGTAATCTATAAAAATCAGTTGCAATCTACAGTGGGAGCAGGAGCAGAATCCAGGTTTCTTTGTTCCGAGTTCTGCAGAGCCATTAATCTGATAGCACCGCACTGTGCGGCGACCTTTGATGATGGCATAAACCACAGAACTACTGATGACACGGAAAGCACACTGCTGGGAAGCATGTACGGTAAGAGCACAAAGCAGTGAAGGGTGGATGTGTTACCCATCAAGAAATACACCCGCCGAGGTACCGTGTCTTTCTTGCACCATCTGGTGAGTTCTAGCTGCAACTACAATCAAGAGTGTGACAACTGGGCACGGGCAAGCAACTGCTCTCAGAGCAAGAGAGCACAGAGGTCATCTACTTGACAGACGTCACATCAAGACTACCCGAGAAGTAACTAAGAAACCCTTTGAATGCACACCATAAACTGCTGTTCTCCGTTTTCATGACTGGATGTGACTGGAAGCACTGCTGTTGTAGGTTTGCTCACCACTATCCTGCAGGAGTTACTGACAGCAGTTAATTCTCAGATGCTACTTACACTGCTGCTTTTCTGGGGCCTCAGGTCTTTTCTCTGTGCTGAGATTGCAACTACAGCAATGGTCAGTTATGTGGAAAAGTCTGCCCTGCGTGGCACTACAAGCCCAACAGTGGTGAGATCACAAGCCCAGCCTCATTTCTCAGATAGCAGCTGACGTTCAAAGCACTACCACAAATCTCTGAGGTAATTCATAAGGATTGAATGATCACTGCGTTTCCCTTGGAACAGCATGCAGATGCTCCCATTTAGCACTTGGTGAAAACCATGAGAAAGCCATTTCTTTACCTGGCTGGGCAGAAGCAGCATCCTTTGCTGCAGAATAGAAAATGTAATCCACGGTGACAGCACTTCGGGAGTGACAAGTTGTCACTTCTGGGATCCCAGTGTCAGGGAAGTAATGAGAATAGACTGAAGACAACTTAAAATGGTGCTGCAGTTTTGAAGACACCCTAAAGAGGAATCAAAGAACAGAACCTTATTTTCTTGTCTTTCCTAGAACGAATGAGCAATGAAGGAAGTTCCCAGCTTTCCTGTTCCCAGCAAATGTTCTGTTTATGTCAGGAAGTAACCAAAACTGTCAAAGGCATTTTCTAGTAAGCAGACCGAAAGTGCCCCCTGACCAGCACTGACACCTTGCCTCTACATTCTGAAATGGTATCTGCAGCTTCCTGCAGGAACCCACACTCCATTAATTCCAGTTCTAGGCCTTTGCTGCCTGATCAGCCTTTGCATGTTTCAATGGATGATGATTTTTAACCCAGATGGGCCAGCTGGGTTGGGTGAGCACCTTCTATCCACATCTGGAATCAGAAACAAGTTTGGTCTAAGCACAAACTCCCCAAACTAGGAATTCCATTTCTTATCCCCCAACACATACTTTTCAGATGCTATTACAATCTCCTGGGCACTGTCCAGTTCTCCTGCTTCCAATTTTTCTCCTGTAAAACAAGAATACATTCAATTTGCATTTAAAAAGAGGGTGTAAGCAAGACCAATACTGAAGATCAATAGAAAAGAAAAGCTAGAGACACGTATCTTTGCAGCAGGTAAGATACAAACTGGATTAAATTCTTCTGTTCCATTTGTAATATGCTCTTCAAAGACCTCCAAATTATGTCCCGTTCATTTAAAATTGGTGGATGAAAGATGTAGTAAGGAAGGAACCACTTGCTCTTCCCACTTGTTCCATAAATTGCCTTCACTGTGATACATAACCACTTAAGCAGGATGTGGCTTCACACTACATACGTGTGCTGCATTCTTCAATCTCTCTTTCCCCAGTCACAGCACAGCTGGCTTTCATGATTCAATCACAGTAGTTTAAAGAATATGCACCAGCTCCTGCATGGCAATTTCTAACTATTACCTTCTAAAGATTCTAATTTGCAAATGCTTATGTGAGCCATAACTTCACACCCAAATAAGCCCAACAGGGAAGTTTGGCAAGCCAAAGACTCACTGCTTTCCCCTTCCACTAGAGCAGAACATGCGTTTCAGTGCTACCCAAATGCTGTTTTCAAAGGTGCACAAAATTCATCAACCCAGCAACTGACCTGCATTCTCTTCTTTTTGTTGCTGTTTTATTTCATACATACAGTTTTGTGAAATACCCAATTTTTGGGGCCAGATTGGAATAGATAAAATTCTTTGGCCCCTTGGAAACTGTTCTTGTCCAGAGACCTAAGAAAAACAACGTTAAATGAGTGGACTTTTAATGTAAAGTTTAAGGCAAAGAAAACCCACAGCCCCTTAAAATATGTCTTTTGTAACAGCTTGTCAAAGTAACAACATCCCTTATGTACCCCCCCTTTGTTTTTACAGCTACCCAATTTTCCAAGCCAGTTCTTCTGACACTAAGCTGAGATACTACCAAGAACACTTATCAACATAACAGGACTGAGTATACAGAGCTCCCTAGCAGACACTTCATCTTGACAATGCTTATTCTTCTGGGAGCAAGTCAAGTTGAAGCAGGGCTTGAAACAACTACTCACTAGCAACTGACACCAGTGGGGCTATTTTCCCCCGTGTTTTCTCATTGTACGTACTCCAGTTACTTTCTATTAAATAGCATTTGACACATCCAACAGCTACATAACAAGAGGTTACAACAAAAACCATCTAACCTGAAACAGTTTAGATTCAGCATCTAATTGCAGTTTTGCTTTTACAGTTATTCTAGCTACTGTAATTCAAAGTTTATCTAAAACAAGAGTCATATTTCAATGGAGTACACAGTAGGTGTTTGCTTAAGTACTTATTTTATCCTATTTAAAGACTGGGACGCTTAAACACACTGACATAAATATGCTGTTATAATCAGCATCAACCTTTACTTGTGAGAAGTGAAAAGCATAGCCTACCTTTCCTATGGAGAGGCCTTCATAATTTAACTTCCCTTCCTTTATAAATCTGTACAATGGAGAACCAGGGACAGAATTGAAGTCACCACAGATGATAATTGGACAGAAGGTACCATCCTTCTGAGCGGCAATACTAGCAATCTCTGCCAGGAGGATTGCAAGTTGGGTCAGCTTGATGTCCCCACGCCTTGGGTTATACAGCAGATGTGTATTGGCTATACAGATTGCAGCGTCAGTTTTACAGTGAAATCTAGGCTGCAAAAGCAACACCAATCCCACATTGTCCCTGTCCAAGAGTGGAATATCATGGCGAAAGAATTCCACGGGGTTTGATGAAATCAGGCTGAATTTGGAAGTTTTGAAGCAAATAGCACAGCCATCGGGTTTCCTCCCTGTCCTCATTTTATACTCACAGTGATACCCTGCAAGAGAGGCAATGACAAACATAAAGTATCATTGTATAAATAGAGATTATCTCAAGAAAGATTGAAAACCTTTTGCCCTGTCTAGCTTCAATTTAGATACTACAGGAAACCTGTTCTAATATCTTTTGTGATGTGTCAGCATCTATTTAAGATACCAGGCATATTTTTATGCTACATTCCTGGCAGTGTTGAAGGCCAGGTTGAACAAAGCCTTGGGCAACATGGTCCAATGTGAGGTGTCCTTGCCCATGGCAGGAGGGTTGGAACCAGATGATCTTAAGGTCCTTTCCAACCCAAACCAGTCTGTGATTCTATGATTCTCTCCTCATGTGGAGGAAAAAACCCACCAAACCAAACCAAGAAAGAAGCCCCACAAGTCACACAAAAGTGGATTTGTGTGGTTTTTTTCCTGGATGTTATCACAATGGTTTAGGAATAACACCAGTGAAGTGTTCCAATGAAAAGCAATAATCACTGTAAGTCAGAAATCATAACCTTAAAAGGATTCGTAGAACAAAGGTCTCAAACATGAAGGCCTCAAGAATACTTACACAACTATGTAGCTCCAGGCCATGTGCTCCTGCCACTTGTTGTGGCACTCACTGCTAACTCAGTGTATTAACAGAAACTAATCCTGGTCTTATAGTGTTGTTCCACATTTCAGGTGGATATAAATCAGTACTGCCATTACTCTACCTTCCTTATGTTCAGTTCTAGGAGCTAGGCTGCCTCAAACTAAGAAGGAAAGAGTATCAATCCAGTGCTGCTCCTTGAACTAGTTACTCCTGGCATCAGACAAGAACCTGTGCCAGGAAGCAAGGGGGGCCTGAGACTGGAAGGAAATGTAGAGTACATAAGGTTTAGACTCCTTTAAACCATCATGGAATCACATCCCTAGCAACATGTTCCTTCTATAAATTCACACAGGAGAGTGGTAAGACAGTGCTATTTAGCCTGACTGACAGTACTGTATATAAACCAGTTAATATAAACTGACCATGGTTTAGTGCTGATGTTTGGAAGATTTCAAGCCAGAAAAACATACCCTAGAAAAAAACCCTATCCAACAGGAATTGTGATAGAAAACACTTAAGGTAGTTTCAGGAGAGCACTTAGTGAATTTATAAAGGGGGCACACAACATTGTTGCATGTGATGGAGGCAAACTTGATTCTATTAAACTAAGGTTATTGAGAAAAGGTTACTGGGACAGGGGAGAAGACAACACACTGGTCATAAAGGTTTCATCATACCCAAGGATTCCAAACTTGACTTGATCTCTGTCCTATAGTGGTCTTCTTGGACTTCTTGTAAACAGAGTACCTGAAGCAAAAGTTCACAATTAAAAGGTTAGTAAATCTATCAAAATATTACCACATCACCTCTGTTGGACACTCTGTATGGGTATACTATAAAAATAGTAACTCACAGGCTTTTTGCCTTCATAATTCCACAAAAGGATTTAGTCTCCTACAGAAAGTGCTCCTTCAGATTGGGAAGAGGGCCCCAATTCCTCCCACCCTCTCTCAGGCAGTTGCACATTTTCAGATGTGAAATTCAATTTAATCCAAGCAGTCACCTGCTAATACATTCCCAGCAGTTTAGGGGAGAGCTAAATGCTACAGCAGTGGGATGAAGAGGCCAAGGGCACACTTTCCATTAAGTACAAAGTGGACAACAAGGTTCCGTATTATAGCCTGAACCAAAGATCAACCTCAACATAGTCCATTAAGGGAGTTCTGGCCATCCTGAAGCCTTCTGTCTGTACACTGCAGTACTGATTTACAGCCACCTTGGAACTCTGACAAAGGACTGTGTTCCTGAAGGGTAACAAGGTTATGCCAGAAAGCCCATTCCAGGAATTATGGACAAAAAAGATAACTATGAGTGGTATGTATTGTAGAGTTAGCCTTTGCTCCACATTCAGATTGCACAGAATACACTAACTGCATAAGCATAAATCAAAACTAGTGTTAAGCATGGCATAACCAATAGCTCAGTTGTACTCACTGGACAACCCATCCATCAAAAAGAACAGCAACAACTTGCTACTGCAGTTTATTAGTCCTAAAGAAATGTCCACATGCTCATTGTCTACTCACATCTGCATCCAGCTGTTTGATTTCTTGCAGAATGTTGGGAAATCTGTATGTCCAGATTAACAGCCGTTGCCTGCAGTGCCTGTACAGGTGGGAGTTATCTTCCAACAGATTCTGTGAGAGGATATTGTAGGACATGACTGTAAAATCAAATTTTGCCTCACTTCCTGTGCTGCTTTGGTCACTTCCTTTACTTTCAACGATTTTCACTGTTCTGCTGTGCTGGCAGAAATATTCCCAGTGTCTTTTGATGGTTCCTGTTAAAAGAGCATGAAGCAGAAAGAAGTATGTAATGCACCATATGAGTTCTCACTGCTCTTAGAATTCATTCTGCTGACAACTATTTGTCTTTGCTTAACCAATTCTAAAAGCTTATTTGATTAGCAGTGATTTAGACCATGGTTCAAGAGGAACTTTATCTAAGCGTCCGTAAAAACCAACCCAACCCAACCCACGCCCAAAACACAGCACACAATCATTAGATGCCCTGGATTTCAAACTGCTTTGGTATGTCCTATGGAAATGGTTGTGGTCAGCCTACGCCACCCTGCTGCTTCCTGTGGAAAGGCTGTCAAACTGGTAAGCCAAATCCAGCCTGTTGACACAGTGTTACGCTGCCTTCTGCCACGACCTAGTGGAGATGGGGTATGTCAGTCTGAGACGCACCCTTAGAACAGGACATGGGCATCTTTATCTGCCCATGATGACTAAGGGGTTAGAAATCAAGCAACATGTTAACCTCTAGCCTGTGTACAATCTGAAAAACTCAAGACATAAGCTGCACCTGAGTCCCAAACCAGATAATGAACCTGATTTGAGGTTGAGAAATTAAAAACATTAATAATCCCCAGAATTACCAACAACTTCTAAAAAGGCTTGTTTTGCCTTGCTGCCATTCCTAATTTCATACTTATTACATGAAAGTCTTTAAGAATATATCTGCCTGTCTGTAAGTATCCAATTATTTTTCAGATATGTATTTCTCCACTTCCAAAATTCATGAACCAAGCGGCTTGGAAAGAAGCCAGTTGAGGTCCAGCAGGGCTTGCAAGCTCAGGTACAGTACCAGGAATGAAGCTGCAGGCAACTGCCAGCCCAACTCGGCCCTGCAGCACATTACCTACATCTTTTTGCTTTAAGAATCCCTAGTTCATAGACAGGATCTGGCGAAAGACACCTGAGAGTTGCCTGAACCAAACTCAGGACTCCCCACGAGGGCAATCCCTCCCATAACTGACTGTGTTCTACTTCCAGCCACAGTGAACCTAGCACTGGCAGGCTGTGTGGCAGCACAGAATGCAAGTGTGACACACCAAACAGCATTACAAGCTCTAAGGCTTTTAAGACAGCTGCTTTCTTGACCAAGGAGCCAAGAAAAACAGTAACTGAAGAGGTGCAGGCAAGCTTGCTTATAGCCTGTTAGATGGGTTTAGCTTTACACATAAAGAAGGAAAATGAGCAAAGAGCACCTTTTACCTTTCTTGCTGCTATGTTTTTCTTCATTCCGTGCTACAGAAAGACACAACGCTTCCTTCTGATCAGAGAAGTTTCTTTCTTTTTCAGGAGCTGAAGTATCATGCTGGCCACTGACTCTTCTCTTCTTTGCCAATGGTTCTTCTCCCTCAGATTTCATACTGGGATTGGGTAGGTGAAAGCAAGAACTTTGCATGAAGTTATCCAGCTGCCAATTACAGGTCTGAAACTGTCTCCAAGGTCCAAAAAATGGAGGGAGTCTCCAGTTTGCTGAGGAATCAGCTGGAACGGGAAGTGGAAACGAGGCCCAGGGACAGTGTCCGGCCCATCTCATGTAGCTGTAAACCGGGCTGCTCACGGTGAGTGTCTGAGAACCATTCCAGTGGGCGACGCAGCCTCTGCCCAGCCTCTGCACATGACGGGCCAGCATGGGGGGTCTGCCAAAGCAAGCACAGATTATACCTACACCGAAGTCATCCCGGTCATGGCTTATACAAAACACTCCTTCTCCACAGGCTGACTCATAAAAGATATTCAAACCTTTTCAGGTACCTGCAAGGCATTTAAACTTTTATCTAAATGATACTCAAAGTGGGATCTGATGAAGCAATCGTGTGTTCTTCCCCTTCAGATTTACAAATGCCATTTCACTTCCAAACTCTGCCCAACTGAATAACTACGTACAACTTGTTTTCTGCCTTACTGAATTCCACTCTTGGATCTTTCAGGTGCTCAGTGGAACGACCTTTACAACAAGTCATTCCTTCATGCAGCATTAACTTGATGATAAAGCTACTTGAAAGGAATCAGAAACCACTTTCCTTTAAGTTGTTTAAAAAGCTGTCGATTTGGATCAAACCACAATGCCAACAGGCCAGGGAAACAGAGGTACTAACTCTCATGGAACCTCTGGCAACAGCTTAAAGACTAGATTTGGGTTCTTATTTCATTTCCAGGTGGGAAAGCCACAGCTTAGCAATTAAAGCCATGAAAATAAGGGAGAGGTTGGTTTCCAGAAGAGAAGAATGCCTGTGTCAACCCCAAATACAGAGCAGGAAGGCTGTCTGAGCGGCATCGCTCTGCCTCGGCTTCCTCGTTGTTTAAAAAGGAAGGCCTATTTTGAGCTTACAAACAAAAGACACCGAAGCTTGGTGCGCCTGAAGTCGAACCAAAGTGAGAACCTCCTCCCTGCCGTTCAGCCCAAATACAGCGTTCCGCAAAGCCCGGCTTGCCCGCAGACACCCACCACAAACCGCTCCGCAGACACAGAAGCGCAACACAGCCCAGGGCCCCTCGGCGATGGAACGGGGCAGATAGGGAAGAGCCGCCGCTCCTTTGGGAAGGCTCCGGAGCCGCCTACTAAGCGGAGAAGCGCCGAAGCGGAGTCCCTTCCGCGGGGGAACCCGGCCCCGCTCTGCTCTACGGGCACTCCGCGCTGCCAACTGCCCCGGCAGGGCCGCTCCCCGGCCCCTGCACCCGACCTGGCCGGTTCCAAGGCCGCCGGGCCGCGCAAGCTGCAGGGGGCCCCACACGGCCCGCCTCGGCCTCCTGGGGCTGCAGAAGGAGGATGAAGCCCGGCCGCCACCGCGCAGCCCCGCACGGTGCCCTGCGGCGCCGAGGCGGCTGCAAGGCCCGGCCAAGGCCCAGCGCCCACCCCCCCCGAACCCGTTTACCTCCCGGCGGGCCCAGCCCAGGGCAGCCCCGCTATCGGCTCCGCGCACCGCCGGTGCCCCCAAAGGGGGGCATTCCAGGACAGCGCCGGCTCCGCGCACCACCGGTGCCCCCAAAGGGGGGCATTCCAGGACAGCGCCAGCTCCGCCCGCCCCGCCAGCACCCGAACCCGCCCGACCGCTCCCGCTCCTGCTCCTGGGAGTTGTAGTCCGAGAGCTCACGGCGCACGCCGCAGCCATGTTTGGTCCGAGAGGGCGGCGCCAGTGGCCGGCCGCTATCTTGGGGCGCCTGAGGGAGGGAAGGGGGGCGGGGTCTCGGGTTCCATGAAGGAGCAGCGCTTCAGAAACGGACGGCAGTGTGCTGGGGTTCAGGCTTCTTATCCTTTCAAATGGGTGCAACGCTGTGGTTTCCGTACACCGTCGTGTTCCTGCGGTCACTGTGTCCCCGTGGGGTCAAGGCAGAGCTGCCCTGTGTTTCAAGGTACCTATGTCAGGGCAGCAGCACCGACTTCATTGCGTGCAGAAACCGAGCCCCGCTCACCTGAGACAGTGTTGGAACATTCCCAGGTTAAACCGCACCTGAAGATGCACGGTTGGACAGAGCCTTGAGCAACCTGCTCCGGTGTGAGTGTCCCTGCCCGTGGCAGGGGTTGGAACTGGATGCTCTTGAGGTCCTTTCCAACCCCAACCAGCCTGGGATCCTATGGTTATATGCTGTGGTGAGGCCTGGCCAGAGGGATGGGTGGAAGAGCTGCTTGCCCTGCAGACGGGCCCACTGCTGCTCCCCTGCTGCATAAACAGCCCTCCCGATCTCTGTCGATGTTGGTTAAGCAGTTAACATGCTTTCTTGAGGTCGTCTAAGGACAGAGTGAATGCTGGCTCTGTTTCCTGTAAGGAAAGGTAGTACAGAGTGTATGAAATACAATAGTGCCCAATAGCATGGATGCTGTGCAGGAACTGCAATCATGTCCAGCACTGGCTCTGCATTTCTTTCACTAGTGCCATGGAAGTGACTTTAAACAACAGTAATTGGAAGGTTTTCCCAGGGGTGATAGGGAAGCCTGAACTAGAATAATGAGTTAGGTGAGGGGAGCACTAGTCAGGCAAGGTGTCAAATCTGCTTTGGGTTTTCCGCTTCTTGGATGCAGGTTACTTACTGGCAAAAGGTAGAAACACCCATCCGTTTTCTGTTAGTTTCCTCACATTGTAATAAGAGTGCAAAGCTATTAGCTTCATAATACATGGGTAGTACAATACTTCCTAGTTATGTTTTCCAGATCTATACTGGTCATTTTTGAAGCATTCTTAGGTATGTTTCTAAGATAGAAGACAGCAAGCCATAGCTATAGCAACAACAACTGCTGTTATTTTTAGGAGCAGAAGGAATCTTCCTATGGAATGCAGTTTGTTTCTTCATTTCGACCTGCGTAACACACCCAAGTTGCTGTGCCACTTCAAAGGTTTTTCCATAGCAGCGATCTCAGTAGTGATGCTGGAAAAAGGAAAAGGATAAAGCTTTTTTAAGGTAAGATATGCTGCTAAGCATAAAAGTGAATTGTGTAAGAAGCAGAATAGAAGATAAGAAAAACATTAACCTATGAATACAGTGCAAATTGTTTCTCATCTCAAAGTTGCTATTATTTCTTGCCTTGATCTAGAAAAGCCTTAAGAAGCCAGTAACACTCAATTGTGGATGATTTAGTCTACTCTAATTATTGTTCTGTGCCTCTAGGTTGGTTGTACCATGTTCAGAGGTATTCTTCCACATGGGATCTCCAAATTCTGGTTTGTACCTGGAAGCCAAATTACTTTATGAGTCATTTGAGCTTTCAAAACTCCCTAATGAATGGAGGCTCACTGAGGGATGTTTTGATTGATTATCCTGCACATCAGAACAGCCACGGTGGTTCACATCAATGGTGCAGTGAGCTCAGTTTCCTGCTTTCTGAAAGCAGGTTAGCAGCAGATGCCTAGAGGTGTGCAGGGGCTGGGCAAGCTTCAAATGAACACTTCCCTGCCTCCAGCTGTTTCCAGCTCAGCAGATTTGCTAAGCCTGGTGTGTTTGTCTCTGTAGTTACTCTCAGTGACTCTCTCGCCCAAGTACTTGACTTTGCAAACATTCTGCATCAGTAACATCCTCTGACAAGAGTCCTGCAGGTCTAGCACTCATCATATGAAGAACTCTTTTATTATCATTAGTTTTATGGCCTCATTCATACTAGCTTGGCTGGCCTTTGGTTCTGGTGCTAAAAGAGACTGAACAGTCCACCCTTGTCCATCTTCTCCATGCCACTCATGATTTTCATGGACCACTATCATGTCTCCTTCTTCCACACTGAGAAATCTCAGACTACTCCATTGTGCTGCATGAGGAATCCTGATCATTTTTATTGTCCTTCTTATTTCAGCCATGGAGTGATGCAATTGCAATGTGTTCTTCTCTGTCTTGTTCTCTACTTCTACTGCTTCTTCTCCCTTCCTTCCTCCTCCCACCAAATTGCTAGCTTTTGAGTTACGAGATTCATCAGTTAGCTATTGAAATTTGAACAAGATCTGATGTATAATTATCAGGGGTTAGTCAGTGATGCCTTCAATCCCATTGATTTGTGTTCATACCATTAAAAGCTCAGAACTATCACATCTTATGAGCTGTTACAAACAAGTTTTGTGTCACAAGCAGGTGTATACCAGAACTGGTTGTCTTATCATGTTTTTACAGTAGAGGGTTATATGAGCTGCATGAGGTATCAGATGATTAGTAAACCATGCTAGAAAATATTCCTTGTTTACTTGAGCAAGTGTATTTTCAACTAGCTCTTTGGTTGTTTTCTGGATGTGATACCACTGCATCCGAATAGCTGCAAGGTACAGCTAAAGTTAAAGAAGATGAGTATAAAACCATGTCCTTCGGATAATTCTGTCCAACCCCTTCAATTCTGATCTAAATTTCACATCTAAACAAACCTCACTTTAGGTTTCCTCACTTGTACATTGAAATTACTCCGAACAGAAGATCTCTTTTTGGAAAGTCTCTTGCAATGAAACCTCAACTGCATCATCAGTGGTATAAGAAAACAATTGCTATCTAATGGAGTTTGATGCATATCTTAGTGTTGGGACTTGGAAACTTGCTTTAGAAGAATGATGGTCAAGAGCAAATTACCTCTGAGGTGTTCCTTGTGATAGTTACTTCCATGAAGTTAAATGTACCCAACGCGAGCTTGTGCTCCCGGATCTATGGAAGTAAATCTGATCTAGAACTCAGAAAATGAATGTGATTATAGACGATGACCTTTCATTTACACAGCAATGATTGGGAATGGTGTAAAGATTCACAGTGCATTTCAGTTGTCCTCAAAGGAGAAACACTTGCTTCCTATGAGCTTCAGTACAAGAGTCTCTGATCTTCTACAAAGAAATGCAGTTAAGTATTTTTCTTCATGTCAAAGACCTGCATGAGACCAAGGAGACCTGGTAATGAAAGATGATTTTTTAACATCTGCTATTAAATGACACACAATGATAAAAAGG
Source organism: Agapornis roseicollis (assembly GCA_002631895.1). Lineage (NCBI taxonomy): Eukaryota > Metazoa > Chordata > Aves > Psittaciformes > Psittacidae > Agapornis > Agapornis roseicollis. Next base: position 62,982 of record NDXB01019891.1, on the reverse strand, counting down.
AGAGAATAATCCTAACAGTTTATATGATCTAAAGAGTGATCTCTATTTGCATAGATCTACCTTTGTATAGATCCCACTAGATCCAAGCAATTGGGGGTACCTATAATCTTACAGAAGGAGAAAGTCTTGCAGCACAAAGTTGTGCTCCTCTGAACTGAGGCCATGCCAAACTGTGGAGAGTTCCCTCACCCCAAAGTGTTTTGCAGACCTATGTGCACATGAGGGCCCATCTGCAGGAAGGAGTCCAGGCACAGCTTAAAGAATCTGGAAAGGATACTAAACACAAAACATGGAAATGCAGTAACCATCAAACTCGCCTTTCTGTGAACATTCCTCTTTGAAATCCGTTAGTCATTTCTGTGTTACAAGCCTTTACATTTAAGGCAGCATATCTGAAAATAGCTCACAGTGAGCACTGGAATGGCAGACCAGATCTGACAGTGGGAGGTCTTGTGAAAGATCTGCAGACACTATGTGGGTGCCTGGCTTTGAAAGGGGCTTGGTGGTCATTGCCAAGTGTAAACCCCTCACAGCCATGCCCTAGCAGAACACCTTTACCTGCCTGGATTTGACTGTCGGAGAAAGTCTAGAGGAAGCCACGAGGATGCTCAGGGGCTGCAGCACCTCCTGTATGGAGCCAGGCTGAGAACATTGGGGCTGTTGAGCCTGGAGCAGAGAAGCTGCGTGGAGACCTCAGAGCAGCTTCCAGTGTCTGAAGGGGGCTACAAGGATGCTGGAGAGGGGCTCTTCATCAGGGACTGCAGCGACAGGACAAGGGGTGCTGGGTTCAGACTGGAACAGGGCAAGTTGAGGTTAGATCTAAGGCAGAAGCTGTTCCCTATGAGGGTGCTGAGGCACTGGCACAGGGTGCCCAGAGAAGCTGTGGCTGCCCCATCCCTGGCAGTGTTGAAGGGCAGGTTGGACACAGCGGCTTGGAGCAAGCTGCTCCAGTGGAAGCGGTTCCTGCCTGTGGCAGGGGTTGGAAGTGGATGATCTTAAGGTCCTTTCCGACCCAACCCATTCTATGATTCTATGGTTCTGTGACAACGACACCTTGTCCTGCCCCATGCTAGGCAGGCTTTCAGACTCCGGAAAAGGCCACATCCAAGCTGCCCGTTAGGAACCGCGGATACCCATAACCGGCAGCTGGAAGCGGTGCCTCCATGTCCGGCCCCGCCAAGGCTCAGCCTCTCTTCGCCGCTGGAGCATCCATAAGTACCCCGCGCCTCCTCCTCCGCAGCCGCTGCTCCCCGCGGTGGGGCGGACCCAGCCGGGCCCTCGGCACCGCCCGGGCGGGGCGGAGCGTTCCGGGGCGCCGCTTCCGCCTGTGTCGGGGCTCGGCTGGGCTGGGCGGCCGTGGGGGGTTTCAGCATGCTGAGCCCGCGGGAGCGCGGCGGGGACCTGGCCCGCTTCTACACGGTGACGGAGCCGCGGCGGCATCCCCGCGGGCACACCGTCTACAAGGTCACGGCGCGGGTGAGTCAGCGCCCGGCTCCGGCCCCGGCCTCGGCCTCGGCCTCGGCCTCCTCTGCGCCGGCTGCAGCTCTGCCCCTCGCCCCCAGGTCCCCTGGCCCGGCCGGTCTCCCATGCGGGCCGTAAAGCGGAATGGAGCCGCACACAGCCATGGGCATCCTGGCGTGCCGTGCGCTGATGGGGCTGGGCGCAGTGTGGAACCCCCCTCATTGAGCACGGGTGGGAGGGGAGGAAGGAGGGCTCGGGAACAGGCACGGGGGGTCCCCTGAGCTGAACCTCGGTCGCCTCCTGCGAACTTGTGGCTTCACATAACGTGGTGGCCCCAGGGGCGCTTTGCGGTGTCAGATTTTTTCCTGTTGGTTGCAGGTTGTGATTGAATAGCTTACAAACGTCAACTCTCTGTTTATTTGGCTGTTTCCCTGGTTTGATTGTAAACTTGGCAGTGTAATTAATGCTTGATGCCCTTACAGGTCTTCTCCGACCTGGTTGAGCCTGGGATTCTCCTCCCAGTCTCTCATTTAGCCCAGCTGTGCTGTCTTCCCACCTGCCTCACGGTACAGTAAGCTGTGGGAAAAACCAAGGGAGCAGGGTATGTAGGTACAGCCTGCCCTGAAGTACAGAGCTCGGCTGGGTAATATTTAGACAGCCCCTTTCTGTAGGGCTGCATGTGCCCAGCGTTCAACTCTATTGGGAGAAGAGGGTTTTGAGTGCGTAAGAGAGGCCTAACAGGAGGAGAAAGAAAACTGAAGCGGAGAGCTGGCTTGGTGCTAGTTTTAGTGAAAGCTCCTTCTGTTCCCTGAGGGAAATTTCCTGCTTCCTTTTCCCCTCTGCTTGCCTATTTAAGCCAAGAAGGGGAGGGGAGTAAGTGTGGAGATGGGTGCAGGAGGAGGTCAGGTCACAGGTATGGTGGGATAGACTCAGAGCGTCAGAAGGTGTCACGGAGGGACAGAGTTTACTTAAATGACCTGTGATCTTGTAGCTATTGCAGCTGTAGGCATTCTGCCTGTGACCCCAGTATGGTTTTTTATGTAGCTTCCCTAAATTCAAAGAACACAATGTGCTGTATGGGATATGTATTGTAGCTCTCGGGTTGTTCAGCTGTGATCGCTTTGTGTGACCTGTGAAATTAAGATACTGTTTTAAATTCTTATTTTTTTTGAATCAAACTTATATGTACAAATCCACCCACCATAGATGTGGGATGGTTTTAAAACGTCCTTTTCAGGCCAGTAAGCTGCAGTATTTGTTAAAGGAAAAAGAGGTGTTTTTCTCTCTGATGTTCTAATCTAAAAAGCCTTTCCTGAGATAGAGACCAGTGCCATCATCTCTTTCTGCACTAGTCATAACGGGCTGGGCGAGTGTGTTCTAAAAAGTTGTGTCAGTGCAATGGAGAGTAATAGAAACGAGCCAAGACTTCGCTTATTTTACTCTGGTGACTTTGTCCTTACTGGCTAAAGCCAGCTAAAAGGCTTTGTGTTGCTTTTGTTTGTGCAGAATTGTTCAAGAGCAAGTTATGGCTGCCTAGTGAGCAGTGTTGCTCTTTCTCCCTGCCCTACAAGTTGTAGATGCTCTGGTGCTTTTCCAGGTGAGGTAGTGCAGAATCAGGCAGACTGTGCATGATTTGGTGTAGAGCATGGAGCTGACCAGTCTGTGAGCTGTCCAAATGAAACTGAGCTAACCAGAGATCATTGGTTCTTCAGGGTGTTTTGATATCTAAATCCTCTAAAAGGAGAAAATATTTGATGTCTTTGCAGCAAAGGATACTTTGGATTTACAAATGTGGTAAATGTCCCCATCCCAAGGCCAGGTTGGATGGAGCTTGGGAAACATGGTCTAGTATGAGACATCCCTGCCCATTGCAGGGGATTGGAACTGGATGGTCCTTTCCAGCCCAAACCGTTCCATGGGTCTATGGTTCTAAGTAATTCAATAGATAACCTTTGTTTCAGTGGGAGCCTATCTGGTAATCTGTTACGGAGTACTTGATACTTGGAATGGGGAGTTCGATGCTGAGCAAAATGATTTAAAATAAAAAAATCTGTTACCCTCCCTTTCTCTTTCCTCTTATTCCTCCCTCTTGTTCCTGCAGTGATCTGGCTCCATGGTTGGTATCACAGCACTACAGCTCTATTTGCTGATCTGATGCTCAGCAGCTTAGAGAGACTGCCAGGAAAAAAGTGAGGTGGATCTTCCCGTTGTGTTGAGTACCCTTCTGGCTGAGATATAGGGTACTCAGTATTGCAGGTGGAGATTTTGGGTTCATTTCAGTGGTCTATGAATCCTTTGTGAAATGAAGATCAAGGAACTTCCTGTTGCAATATAGTGGATTGCAACAGAAAGATATAATTAATATATTAATGCTATATAATATAATTATGGATGTGAAAGCACTTCTTCATTATGCCCTAAACAGCTGACTGAAAGGCACAACTACCCATGCAGTCTTTTCTGAGTGCTAAGGTGGTCTGTCCTTACTGCAGCTCTTTCTTAAAGGCTTTGTCTGTATAGCAGAGAATATATATTTTATTTTCTTGTAAACTGAGGAAGAATAGTAAATGCAGACAAGATTAGGTGAATATTGTCTCTTATTATATCCATTTCCAAAGATACAATAACCTAAAGTGGGTTAAAGTGTGAGGAGTGGCCTTAATGGTATCTGAAAATATAGGCCACAAATAAAAGTTCAGTTAATGCTGAAGATTAGACGATTAAAATTCACATGAGTTATGTTGGGTATCTGCTGGTCAGACAAAGGATAGCATAGTCTGAAATACTTTGTTTGCTAGCGAGGATCCTTGTCGGATCTGTTGTCAGATCCTAACACAGTAATTATGCATTGCTTAGCTCATCGCTGGGTATCCTAACGATATTCTTAAGGATAGATTAAAGATGCTTGCATTACAGATTTGTAAGAGTTGACTGCATTGATCCTTGTGGGAGGACTAAAAACATGCCCTGAAAATTTAGGGAGGGGGGGATTGGATAATCTTTGCCAAGTCTCTAGGTTGGATTAAAGGGGCAGACCTCTTTTCAGGTTGACCTTCAGAGAAAGATACGGAGCACAAAGTAGGACAACACATAAATTATTACATACTGACTTAAAGTTGGCATGGCTGGTAGATATAGAAGGCGATGTAACATCAGAGCAAGCATGAAACGGGGTCTGTGGGTTTTATTCCAGATTCTTACTAACTGGCTGGGTAATTACTCATCTCTCTGGGTCTCCTTCTGCCCATCTGGTAACTTACCTAGCTGCCAAAACTGTTGCAAGGCTTTAACTAAAGGTGAACTGCAAAGCAAAGCAGTTGGTGTGTGCCCTTTGGTATTCTGTGATGTGTAGCCATGCCTGTGATACCTTCTTCCCCCAGCTCTGCAGGCTCCTTACATCAAGTACACCAGCTATTAGAAAAGAAGGTTAGTAATATTTCGCCAATTGTAGGTATCAACTGCCTGGTAATGAAGGAAGGAGCAAGGGCTGCCAAGGTTAAAATCAGGTAAAGTTGCCAAACGTTAGGTTACTGCAGAGTGAGGGGAAGTTGAGGAAGGTTTTACTAATGTAGACTGCGCTGGAAGAAGAGGACTTTGATGTGCAAGGTGAGAGAAAGACTTGTGCAGAAGAATGTTTTAGGTCTTTTGAGAGCTTGCTAGAGGAGGTAACGCTTCTCTTTTCTGCCTTGTCTCCTCCAGAATGTGTGGAAGCTGAGAGTGGCTGGGCTCTGTAGTAAACTCCTGTGATGAAATCTGGGAGGCTTTGGTGAGGCTTCCTGAAAAATGAAAGGGAGGAAGAGAGCTAATCTGCGGGGGCTAAATACAAGGGGTTTGTTGCTGTCACTTAGCAAGAGGGATTCAGCGTAGATGCAGGGTCTTCCATCTTAGAGCTGCAGCTCTAAGCATGGTGTTTGTGGTTCAGTGCGATGGTGGTGTAGTCTCTGGGGTGCAGGTAGTGAGGACTCCTCGCGCTTGCCTACTCGCATCGCTTATTCACAGCAGTGATTATTCTGAGGTGTGTCACTGTGGAGACTCTCAGTTGCATTGAGAATGCCCTGTCTTGCTTTAGCTAACTGGAAGCTAATTACTTTGTTAAACAGCTTTGGCTGTTATAATGAAGGAGATACTGACTTGCACGAAATAATTGCAGTTATGAATTAAAGATGTCTTGATCTGATGTGTTTGTTTGTGTGGGTATGCTCTTAGTGCTGTTTATAAGCCCAATGCAGAACTTGGATTACAAAGGCTTTTGCAATCAATATTTATTTATAGGAAAAAAAAATCCTGACAAGAGACAGGCTTCTTTATGGTGTGGAGCCAAGCCTTGTTTTCACTGCAGCTTTCCTTTGGACAAAGTCATTTATAATTGATTAGGCAAAGAGTGTTTAAGGAGAAACAAATACACAAGGATTGAGCCAGATGTGTGTGCACATTGATGGCTGTAAGTAAAGTGGAAATACTGTCTTAGTAAATGCAAAGCCTCACATTCACAGTGAGCTTGTGTGTGGCTTTTGTTAAGCCAAGTAGCTTCAATTAGCTCCACTTATTGGGAGTAATGTGGTCCTAATATGAATTAAATAGGAAGAGACTGGGAAGGTGATGGGGGATGTGCTCTTTGTTTTGAGATGCCTTCTGTGCCATTTTGCCTGTAATGGATGTCTATTTCTAATCAGAGGGATTGACTCTGCTGCTAAAATACTTCACCGTATTATACTTGGATACCAGACTTCTCTCAAACTAAATGAGAACACTTCTGGGTGTGGAGGAACATGCAGGTGTTTGCCCCTTGCAAGGTTTTTCTCTGCACCAACAAATCACTGTATGTTACTCTAACTTCCCAACTGGAAATCCAAGCGCTTACATGGGTTTTTGTTTTGCTTTTCAGATTGTTTCAAGAAAAAACCCAGAGGATGTCCAGGAGGTAACAGTTTAAACTTGTGCAGATGTCTTTGTGTGAATCTCACTATGCCTTTTGAAGCATTTGTGATCGAATTCAGCGATTTCTGTGTGTTTTGTCATTGTAATTCTTTCTTATGTTTCCATTTGTCTTTAACTTTCAGTTGAAAACAGGTAGCTAGGGTGACATGTTGCAGCTCATTCCTCAGTGATGACTCCTGACTTGAAACAAAGTCTTAGGCAGTAGTGTGTCTTTTGATGACAAAACTGCTTTGATAACTTTTCAAGCTCTTTTCTTAGGGATGGAATTGGCAAATTGATGGTTACTTGACTCCTACTGGTAGAATTAGAGATCAGTCCACAATCCAAGTCTTAGGTCTCAGCTGTAGGTACTCATTTCTGCTTCAGCCAATACTTCACTGAAAAGCCTATACCATTACTGTGTATGAGGGAAAATGGAGGAATGTAGAGTAGTCGAGAGAGATTAGACTGCAAGTCATGGATTATGCCTGTATCTCTGAGCCTCCTTTAGCAAAGCATAGAACTGGGAAATACTAAAGCTTTAAAACTGCTTACTCTTTGCCTCTTCTGAAAAGGCTCTGAATGAGAGTCTGCTGTATCTTATGCCTTTTTAGTACCTCAAGAGACTGGCAGGAATCATTGAGACAGAAAAGTGCATCACGTGTGTGTGGTTTGGGGGGTTTTGTTCTTTAGATTACACTCCTTTCCACCCCCCTTGATTTCTTCTGGACTAATGGACACTGGTACTGTTGGATGATGTACATGCAAAATCCTCGTTCAAAAGCACAACCTTATGGCTTTTCAGACATTGTGTAACATGCATCTGTTCCATTTCTGGTGCAGTCTCTTACCACAGTTGAGGAGAACCTGGATAGTTGATGAAAGAAGAGCCCATAAATGAATTCATTGCATCTCTGTGTGGTCAAGCATGAGTTACTGATTAGTGGCTTGGCAGAGGTGAGAATTGGCTAATACACCTAACACCCTTTTGTTGCATCCTCCTTTGAAATCCTGGGGATCAGGCAAACATGAGCATTCATGCTTTTTGTATTTATTTATTAAAATAACCCATCAGAATCAGAGAGAGTAACGGACCTGGGTTGAGAACTCCAGTACTGTAGTCTAGCTTGGTGTTCACCTCTTCCACGAAGACTTCTGAATTGACCTTTCCCATGAGCACATTCTGCCATTGCCTTAGTCTTCATCTGTGGGAAAACCACTTTATAGCAAGCTGTTGATGAGCTATTCATCAGAAAAATACATTGTAGGTGTCTTTCAGCTAGAGTATTGCATGAATATATGTTAAGTAGGTTTGAAACAATAGTAAAGCACTGTCTTTTAGTCATTGCTTTGGTTGTAGCTTTGATCGGTGGCTGTAGATTAGCCATGTAGAGTTCCACATACTCTAGACAATAAGGAACCATGAATGTGCTATGAACTTATTGATGATTGCCCTTTTCCATCCTTCATTGTACCAAATTAAGTGTTTTGCATGTGATAGCATGTTAGGTGTGCTGTGATTCTGTTATAAACAAGCATCTGAAAGTACCTAAGTGTTAAAAGGAACATCCTAGGTGGTAGTTGCCATAACGCTGAACTATAGTCAGAAAACCACACACGTTGAGAGCTTTTCTGTTTTATATTGGTTGCTTATGTTAAATGAAGATTGTGGGCAGCCTTTGAAAGAAAAAGAATATGCTCCTAACCTGTTTCCATGAAAATAAATGTCCCTCAGCTTTCCAGAGTTCTCACTTTAGAAATTCCATAGACAAAATTCTGTGCATGCCACCACCCTATTGCTTTATGATTTGTCCCATGCAACCCCCTGTCTGCACCCATATATGTAGCGATAGGACAAGGGGTGATGGGTTCAAACTGGAACAGGGCAAGTTGAGGTTAGCTCTAAGGCAGAAGCTGTTCCCTGTGAGGGTGTTGAGGCGCTGGCACAGGGTGCCCAGAGAAGCTGTGGCTGCCCCATCCCTGGCAGTGCTCAAGGCCAGGCTGGGCACAGGGGCTTGGAGCAACCTGCTCCAGTGGAAGGGGTCTCTGCCTGTGGCAGGGGGTTGGACCTGGATGATCTTAAGGTCCTTTCCAAACCTAATGATTCTGTGATTCTATATAGCACAACTTAGCTGTGCCTCCCTACTCAGAATTCTCTTTCTGTACCACTTCTGTGATGTTAATGCATACGTTATGGATGTACAACTGCACACAAGGCTATGTGTTGTGACTGCAGCTCTACTTGCCAGTTTTCTCTCACCTCCTTTAACTGCTCTTTGGGATACAAGCCTTTAATATGACATCTCTCCCACTGCAGCCAATTACAATTTGAAGAAATTCCAGCTGTTGTTGCTGGGACAGGGAGGAAGATAATCTTATAAGGGCTTTCTTCTCAGAAGAAGAAAAGAAGTTCAAGTTGAAAGAGTTGATACAGAAAAGCCAGTGGACTTTAATTTCCTTGCTTCTAGGGGCTGATGGTGGCAACGTGTGTGAGGCAGTTGTAGCTAAGGTTAGTCTTGTGGGGTTTTGTTGTTATTCATGGAGGAGAAAGGGTTGTTTGTTGTGGAACAGATGAATCACATGAGTTAACAGAGATCTACTGGCTCCAGCCATGACAAGCACCTTCTTGCATTACAAGTCTAACATATGTTTTGTGATACGACTGCTGTGCTTCGTTGGGCCTCAGAGTACAGCGTGTCCTTCCTCCAAATCTGATTTCTAATGAGTTACGTTACAGTGGGAAAACTCTGCTGAGCCACTTGCATGCAAAGGCATGATTTCTGTGAGCTTGTGAAAGGTTCTGGGATGACCTCGACTGTTTTTGCTATGCAAGCTACTTACAAACAGTTATTTTTTCCTCTTGGCTATTGGGAGATCACTTGCAGCAGTAAAAATGCTAGTTTTTTTTAAGTGGAACAGAATCTCATGCTTCTGTTTTTCTGGCAGCTTTTTATGTTGTCTCCAAGTACTGACAATACAATAACTTCATGTTTCAATACTTCCCCATCATAAGCAAGTTTCTTTTCTCTATGCATGCTGAAGAAGTGCTGATCATCCGCTTCCAAGATATTGGACTAGATGGAAGTGCAGCATTGAAAAAAATACTGTTTCTGATAGCAAAATGACTAGTTTGCCTTCTTGAGAGGTTATGATGTGCCTTCTCTTGTCTGTTGAACTCCACTAACTACTAGTGGTAGTGGAGTCCTGGAAATGTATGCACATTAGGTGAAGCTGAATCAGGGCTGCTATATCATATGATAGCACACATTTATATCATAGCTGAGTTTATAAGGTGGAGAGAGTGTTGCCACACTGAAGCCTTGCATATCTACTGTTAATAGTCCTGTTACCATATATCTGTCTTGCTCTGTAAGTAGAACTTGTATCTGCTTAAGCTTAGAAAGACTGAGACCTTAGTGTTAAAACTAAGGAAAACCCTCCAAAACTCCCACAAAACAACAGCAAAAAGACCCCTCTCAAATTAACCTTTTTACTTGGTTTTAGGTCTGGTTTGCTTGGAAAAGGTTGTTTTTCAGTTACAACCACTCCTGAGGCAACCTCTTCAATCAGTCAGAAGTATTTGGAATCTTTATGGTTAATTGTAAGCTAATTGTGCCGGGTGACTGATGGAACACTGGAATCAAATCCTGAATGTGCTGCAGTCTCTGTCTCTTTTTCTTTCTTCCCCTGTTCTACTTTAGTCACGTCACATTAGTTTTGAGGTTTATTATGATGGCTTCGTGACTGACCAAAACTGAGGCCAAGATATAAAATGTCTGTGTTAGGCTTTTTTTCATCCTGTTAGCAAACCTGTTAGCAATTGATGGAGTGCAAATTTTGTTGCTCAGTTCTTTCCCTAGCCTGATTTTCCTGTTGGGGTCTCCTATCCTTTTGGGTTCCTTGAATGGAAAGAAGAAAAAGAATGGGATGGAGGAATGGCAAGGTAGAAACTGGCTGGGAGATGACTATTTCTTTCTGTAAGGGATGGATCAGAAAAAGCTGGGGTAATGACCCAGTGCTGTCTTTGCATTCCTGAAGCTGGAGATCTTGGCTGGATTACAAAGGAACATGTTCAATTTTTGGATCAAGGTTATTGCTAATAAACCATTTCAAATGTGGGCTTCCATTTACCCCCATCAGCATTTTACAGAAACAAATTGCAAGCAGGTTTGTTGTCCTGGGTGCTTAATGTTCTGTCCTTAAAAATCCCTGTCTTGTAGTGGTTTCTCTTGCTCTCTTTATTTCTCTACTGCTGTTGTGTCGCCTCACCATACCTGCAGCTGCCTCAAGCACAGCATGTTCTGGAGTGTTGGGTAGTGCAGTGCTATCATTTGCCATTTTCTCCTCTCTTACTAGTTCTCTGGGTAGGTTTGGATTTCGGTGTGATGGAAACAGTGCTGCCTTTGCTCTCTTTAACCACAACAAAACTGGTCATTAGCTGACCCCAACCTCATTTTGGCTACCAAGACTTTAGTATAGAGAAAAAAATCCCAAGTAAATGCTGAAGGAAATAGAGTTGGCACTTCAGATTGAGTGTTTTTGTTAAACATATTTGCCGAAGGTAGGGATCTGATTTGCTAAAACCCCAATACATATACATTTGTATTATATATATGTTATATACATTAGATATATATTGCATACAAACCCAATACATTTGTTGTGTGAGGCAACGTGAACAATGAACCTCGCTAATATTTCTCTCCCCTTTCTCTGCTTCAGATAGTTGTTTGGAAGAGATACAGTGACTTTAAGAAACTGCACAAAGATCTCTGGCAAATTCACAAAAACCTATGCAGACAAACAGAACTCTTCCCACCTTTTGCCAAAGCGATACTATTTGGTAAGCATAATTTCTTCCTGATGTGCTGAAATCCTTTGGTAACTCAGTATCTGCAAATAAGTCTTGTTTTGTGGCTGCCTAGAGCTCTTTCCTGTGTGCTTTTCTAATCTACTTTTAGGTTTGTTGTATCTTACTTGCAGGTGTATCTTACTGCAGGTCTAGTATACTCTGATACTTCACCTTTTTAAGCAGGTGAAGTTGAGTCCTTGCTTCCATGTTAGAGATGGTAGCTCAAATATGTATTGATGTGCATGTTCTGTGTCTTTACAACATACATTCTCTGTTTTCAGGAGCATGAGGTCTATATTAGCCTTATGAACAGCACTTGAACAAAGACCAAAGGCGTTCGTGTAGGAGCTGTCTGCTTTTTACTGATGAGTTTTAGTGAAGTAGCAAGTGATGACTACAGAAATCTGTGGGGTTCTTTTTGGCTATTTCAGTGTAGTTATCAACTCTAGCTAGCTAGGCATTTGGGATCAGTTTTCCATATAGCAGTTACCTATTTCAACAAAGCAACCTGTAAGAGAATCATGGCTCTGCATGAGAATTACATGATAAAAAAGCTTTTTGGTGTGCATCACCATGTGCTTTCAAGCCTTTTCCCCCCAGTTGTTCTAATGTTGGGTATTTTTAGGTGTCCAACAAAGTGTGTGGCATTTCTTTGTGTGCATCTACTGCATGTTCTTGGTTGGGTTTGGTTTTAAGTGAGCTTTTTAGTATCTAAAATGCTTTTGGTGTTACTGAGGCTTTTTTGTTGTATTTGGTTTTTGTTCCTAGGGCGTTCTTTGTGTCCAGGATTTCTTGGGTGGATTGTTTTTTGCTGTGCATATACCACATAGTTTTCTGTGGGTTTTAAGTGTCCATCACGTTTGAGCTCATTTGCCACGCATCTACCACTTACAAGTGTTCAGAAGGCATTGCTGACAGCCCTAAATGTGTTTGCTGCTTTTTAGCTGCATCTACTATGTGTTCTTTTTTTGGTGTGGTTTTTGGCAGGCTTTTCAGTTCCCAACACTTCTTTGGGGGTTACTAAGACATTTCCATGGTGTTTCCAAGTTGCTTTAATATATTTTGAGGGCTTTGTTAAGCATCCAGCCTGTGGTTTTGTATGTGTGGTGTTGTCTTTTCATGGTATTTGAGCATCCAGCATGTTTGGCATGTATCGGCAAACATCTTCTTCATGCTTTTTCCTTTGTCAAGGCTTCTGGTGTGAAGTCAGGGCTTGTTTTGTGTGTGGTTTTTTGGCTGTTGAGGCACTGCTGTGGCAATTGTTTTTCAGTGCCCAGCATTTCTGAGGTGTGGCTTTTCTTCATGCATGTGTTGCATGCTGTGCAGCCTTCGTTTAAGCATCTTTCAGCATTCTTCAATGTGTCCAGCATATGTGGCATTTGTTTTGGGCATGCATCTACTGCATGCTTTGTGAGTGTTTCTGAGGCATTTCTAAGGTGTTGCTAGCTGTACAGAATGGTGCTGCTTTTTAGTGTTCTTTTAAGTGTCCAACGTATGTTTTGCATTTCTTTGCCTCTCCTGCATGCAATTGTTGGGTGTTTTAAGAGGTTTTTAAGCATCCAGCTTGTTTGGTGGGGTTTTTTGGCATGAATCTACTATGCTCCTTTTCTTGGGCTTTTTGGTGGACGTTTTGGTTTGTGAGGTGTTATTTAGGTTACAAAGACATTGCCATGAAGTTCACAAGTTGGTTTTGTGTCTTTTCTTTTTAAAGCATCCAGCCAGTATTATGGCTTTTTTATACAGCCTTTGCGTGGCGTTTAGTGGCCAGCATGTTTGGCATTATTTGGCATCTATTTACCATGTGCTCTTTATGTTTGGTGTGGATTTGGGGCATTTGTAGGTGTGGTTTTGGTCCCTAGGAAATGACTACGATGTTATTTCATAGATCTTAGCCTCGGAATGGTTTGGGTTGGAAAGGAGCTGAAGATCATCCAGTTCCAACCCCTTGCCATGGGCAGGAATGCCTTACATTAGAGCGTGTCCTCCAAAGCTCTGCCTAACTTGGCCTTGAAGAAGACTAGGATTTTGTTGTTGTGTATAGGGTTTTTTGGGGGAGAGGAGGATTGCATGTGTACACTGCATGGTTTTCAGTGGGGTTTTAAGTTATTCAACACTTTTGTGTGTGTCCAGTATATTTGGGGCTTTTTTAGCATGTGTCTCCTGCATGCCATTATTGGGCATTTGAACAGGTTTTTAAGCTTCCAACATGTTTGGCATTTTGTCTTGGCATGGGTCTACCATGTGCCCTTTTTTGGTGGAGTTTTTGGATAGATATTTAGTTTCAAGGTGTTTACGGGCAGGCTTCAGTGTTTAAGGTGTTTTGGGGTTAAGGCCTCTGTGGGGTTTACAGGTTGGTTTCCTGGGACAGGTTTTAGTTTTGTTTAAGCATTCAGACTGTGTTTATAGCTTTTGCTTGCACCTTGTGTGGTATTTTGTGTCCAGCCAAGGTTTTTTGCACCCTTTCTTGGTAGGGTTTTCCTTTCTTGCTTATTTCTCAGGCATTGCTCTGGTGGTGTTTTCCATTGCTACCCTATTCCTAATATGTTTTGGTGGGTTTTTAAACACACAGCAGGCTTAGGGCATTTCTTTTGGTGTGCATTTATGATATACTGTTAAGAGCTTTTAACATCCAGCGTGGGTTTGGCTTTTTATTCCATCTTGCTACCATCTGCTTTTTTGTGTTTCTTCCATATAGTTCTAGCATTTTTAGTGTCCAGCATATTTGGTGGGGTTTTGGCATGCATGCAGTGCATGGCTTTGTGTGTATTTGCATGTTTCCCATGCACTGTGCCTGTCTTCTGTGTTTGTCAAACATGTTGTTCCCATGTTTTAGCATCCAGCCATTGTTTGCTATGTTTTGGCATGCATTTAGCACTGATTTGTGAAGGTTTTTTGTGTGTGTAGCAGTTTTAGCAGTGTCTGATATGTATCTAGAGCATTTTCCCCATATCCTGCCCATGGCAGGGGGTTAGGCTGCATGATCTCGAGGTCCTTTCCAACCCACACCATTCTATGATTCTGTCTCACATTAGCATGTTGAGCATTTTTTGACATGCATCTATTGCATGCTTTTACATGTCTTTGTCATGATTTTACTATGTTTTAGAGTTGGCATGCCTCTCCTGCATACATACTTCACATGGAAAAATGTGCAGAAAGATTTTTAGCATTATGTCATGTTTTTAGTACAAGCTTTTGTGCCTTTTTGTGCACCCTGGTATTTTTGTGTGGGGCTTTTTTCCCTGCATCTTTAGGTTATTTGTTTGTCTTTTACTGTTGTTGTGTTTGGTTTCTATCTATTTATTTGTTTATTCAGGTTGTCAAAGAAGTGGTAAACGCTCCATCCTTGGCAGCATTCAAGGCCAGGCTGGACGGAGCATTAGGTGACATGGTTTAGTGTGAGGCATTCCTGCCCATGGCAGGGGGGTGGAACGGGATGATCTGAAGGTCCTTCCCAACCCAAAGCAGTGTGTGATTCTATGGATATTATACTTCTTTTTAGTGTATTATGCTTTTTGTGTTCATTTTTTTTGTTTCCTGTATGTGTGTTTACTACTGCTTTGGGATCATTAAGCCTATTGGATTGGGAGCTGCCAAAATTGAGGCTGTTTAGTCAGCCTCTTTTCCACCAATAGAATAATGCTGCCTGGGGTTAGGGTACTGCAGCAGTATTTGCTGACCCTCCTTTGCCTTGAGTGCCAAAGAAACTGAAACTCTTCTGGAGGTAAAACCTCAGCCTGGAAAGCACAGATTTTCCCTTTGCAGCTTTGGGATCAAATATTGCCACAGGCTTGGAATTGTTGGTACGTACTTTTTGGTTTTGATGGCTGCTGCTTGTGGGCATGGCACTGAGATGCCCACATAATAAACTGACATAAAGAACTTTCAACAAGTTGAAGTTAGTTTATAACCCAAGTCCATTCTCTCCCTATAGCTTTTGGGGAAGCTGGCAACAACCCCTTTCTGTGTGGAGCAGCAAAGGGAGAGGCAAGGGACAAGTCCAGAGGAGTCCATGAAGATGATCAGGGGCTGGAGCATCTCCCATATGAAGGCAGGCTGAGAGAGTTGGGGCTGTTCAGCCTGGGGAAGAGAAGGCAGCGTGGAGACCTCAGAGCAGCCTTCCAGTATATGAAGGGGGCCTATAGGGATGATGGGGAGGGGCTCTTCATTAGGGACTGTAGTGACAGGACAAGGGGTAACGGGTTCAAACTTAAACAGGGGAGGTTTAGATTGGATCTAAGGAAGAAATTCTTTCCTGTGAGGGTGCTGAGGCACTGGAATGGGTTGCCCAGGGAGGGTGCGAGTGCTCCATCCCTGGCAGTGTTCAAGGCCAGATTGGATGAAGCCTTGTTTGGCACGGTTTAGTGTGGGGTGTCCCTGCTTGTGGCAGGGGAGTTTGAACTGGATGATCTTAAGGTCCCTTCCAACCCTAACAATTCTATGATTCTAAGGGAGCTGAACTCTGGTGCAGGTTTCCTGGTTCTCTGTGCAGAGCTGGGTAAAATTCCTAGCTTAAATTGTCCTTCCCATCAGCTAAATTGTATCCAACTTTTATGTAATTTTGGTTTTAGTTAGTTATGAATTTGGAAGTGGGGTAAGTTTTGGTGCTCTGTCAGAAGTTGTGCGTTAATGGATAGAGAATGTAGTATCAGTTTCATCCTGAGATGCTTTTATATCTGATCTACAGAGTGAGGGTGCCCAACAGAAATTATTTACAAAGCTAGTATTTGCAAAGCATAACTGAATTTCAGGTAGAAGATGTGGTAGCTATTCATAGGGGAGCAAAGAGAGGGGTAAAAAAAGAATTGGGGTGGAAAGAGAGTATGGGCTTTTAATACCTGAGATCATTTTGAATTGCCAGAAATGCAAATTAACTGGTTTTACACTTGCCCTGTAAGCAAAGGAAGAGTTGAGTGAAATCCCTTCTGAAAAACATCCTTCTTCTGTTGTATTTGGTGAACAAAAGCGGCTGCTATGCACATTGTAAAAGAAGGAAGTGCACAGGAATATTCAAGGTAGTTGTTTATAGGAAAGCTCTTTGAAATTAAAACTAAACCAACCCAAACCCCACTGCATGTGACTGAAGCTGAGCCACAGAAGAATACAGGATAAGAGGAGGTAATGTAAAACCAAATTTGAAATGATTGCTCTGTAGCTGAAAGGAACAGAAATACCTGGCTCTGCTCTTTGATTTAAGAATTGTTTCTGCTTAAAGCATGAGATTTTATTGCATATTCTCCCATCTCACTTCTGCACACAATAACTGCTGCGTGGTTCGTTTTCATTTAAAGCATCTACCTTCAGATTCTTTAATTTTTGTTTTGAGTATCTTTTGTGCTAGAAGGGCTTTTACTTTTAAGTTTTATTAAGATGTGTGCTCTAAATAACCTACGTACACTGCTCTGTAGAGAGCACACTTTACACAGTGAGCATTGCTGGTTCTGACAGTGAAGCTCGCTTGTATTAGAAGTATTAAACTTGAGCTGAATCTCAAGTTGGGCATTCAGAGTGTCAGGGGATGGTGTGGAGACCTGGGATTTATTTAGAAACACCTGGGTCATGCTGTGCTTCTACATTTCATGTCAACAAAGACTTGCCACATCTGCAGAACTCAACCGCGTCTCATGCTTGATACCACAGCTTTTGATAATTATAACGTGCAAGTGCATGTATTTTTATGCTGTTACAATAGAGCTGCTCGCATCAAAGCATGCAACTTGTTAGGGGTGGGAAAAAGAAATACTTTCACTCTTTTTTAGTTCACTTGAACCTTTCTCATCTGTCTTACAGAGGAAATGTAATGAACGCAAGCATGGGCATATACAGTGTCCTAACAGATCCAGCTGTTAAAACCTGAGTTGTTATGCAGCAATTAAACAGGGCAGGTTCAGGTTAGATCTAAGGCAGAAGCTCTTTCCAGTGAGGGTGATGAGGCGCTGGCACAGGGTGCCCAAATGAGTGGTAAATGCAGCATTCAAGGCCACTTTGGACAGAGTCTTGGGCAACACAGTCTAGTGTGAGGTGTCCCTGCCCATGGCAGGGGGTTGGAACTGAATGATTAAGGTCCTTTCCAACCCAAACCATTCTATGATTATGATACCTATTTCTGGGGAGTGATTACTCTCCCACCCTGATATGCACCAACATAATTTCTTCAGTATTTTCAAACTACTTTATTTTTTTGTTGGACATTTTAAGCATTCCTGTATGTTTGCTGTATACAGCACTTTACCAGACTGCTGGTAAACCTGTACTCAGCATGTCTTGTATCTTAACACCTGCAGGAATGTACTCTAGTATGCAAAGTACTCTCCCCAGCCCCTGACAAAAAGAAACCAAACCCCCCAGGTGATGGGAAGTTGGTAGCAGTGAGTCAGAAAGATGATTCACATCGTATAGCTTAGATAAGGAAGCTTCCTGCATTTGAAAATGCCAAATGAAGTAGCATATTTAAGATTCCAACTTAAATATAGTTGGAAGCCTTGTGAGAAACTGAAATGCAAACACAAACCTTGCTATGTGTTTTGTTGGTCGTATCTGCTCCACAAAATGAATTCTGGATTCCCTTCACAGGGATTTACATTTGGTTTTTAGCTACAGAACAAGTTTTGAATGGATCATTGCTGGAGGAACAGCAGAACTGAACAAATGCATTTGTTATTTGCCAACATTATAGTTGGCACTTCCTGAAGCCCTGGAAAGACACGATCCCTGTAATGAAGTTGCCATGTGTCTGAGAGATGTTGATTTATATGCAGGAACAGCTCCTAATGTTTGAAGAGGCAGCTGGGTATCTAAGCACCTTTGAACATCTGATTGAGAAGGGTGATAATGGAAGTGTTGAGCTATCCAAGATTCCTTGAAAGTACAAAAAAAGGGAGAGGGGGAAGGAGTTAGGCAGGGCTGGCTGGAAATGAAGCTGCCAGCAGGATACCAGATAGTCTGTGAACAGGATGAATTATGTTCTTCCTTCTCCCAGAAGTCCTCTACTTCTGTAAGTAGCTGTTCTGATAGTGTATCATGATGCTGATGAGCTGGAAAATGTGACGGTGACTAATGTTTCAGTGGCTCTGTTCAAACGTGTTTTGTTTTCAGCTCAGCTTCCTAAGAAAATGACCTGATGTAATTGCGCTGTCAAAGTCAAAGCTCTTACTCATGTGGCTAATATCAGCTAATGAGAAGTGGGGGTCCAGTTTCTCTAAAGGCTGAGGAACACCAATGGAGTGAGAAGCTTGATGGGGCTAACAAGGGCCAAGCAGGCTCATCCCCATGAGGTCTGCAGCTGCCTGGGCAATCGGTGAACCCTGCCAGGCTGGTCCTGACGTGTCCCTCTGGTGCCCACTGAAAGCACTGGGATGATGTGGATGAGGAAATGAGTTTTTGTTGGGTTTGATGAGTTAGAATGGGGAAAGGTCCCTGGGAAATCAGGGAAGATCTCTGACAGAATTACTTTATTGCAGATGCTCCCTGTTTCTGGCCTTGTTAGGTGTTTACTTCTCTGTGATTCGTTTTTCTGTTGCATTGTAACAGCGTTCATATCATTTTGTAGATTCATTTAACTGGCCCGTGCTGCTGTGCTGTACTGAGGGGAGCTGATGTCCTGTTTTGCATGGGATGAAACAAAAGCCTTAAGGCACCCCAGTGATACTCTGAACACACAGGAAGTTTGAGCAGTTTAATGAGCCTGATTTCAGTGTTGCCACTCAACGTGGTCGTGTTGCCTTTGCCGCCTTTTTGCTTGCTTGTTGCTTGCTCTTTTGTACAGCTTGCTAGTGTTTGTGCAGCTGAAAGGGCAGGGTGAACAAGCCACAGAACTGATCCAGCTGCAGATGAGCCCAATGATATCTTTTCTTTTCTTTCCCAGAAAAATAACCCCCGAAAGCTTTGTTTGTGATCTTGGATGTGTGTGTCTTTCTAGCATTATTTTCCTTTCTTCTGGTACCACATGGGCAGGAGCTATTTACTTGGAGAATTTCTGGAAAGAATCCTGCTTTGATACTTGCTTCTGGGATTAGTTTTTTTTTTGCTTGCTCCGAGTATAAATGAATTTTGCTTTTTGTGTTCAATGTTTCTTTTGTCCTCTTCAAAGGTTAATGCCACAGAGCTGTCACAGGTGGTTCTTATTTTTATGGTCATGCTGTTACAGCAATACTGTTTCTTGAACTTGTCTTCCCAGCCCTTTTTTCCCCTCTATATAGCTGTTCCAGTATCTGTTCTGTCCTCCTCCAATTATTACTGTTAACCTCTGCCCTTTTTCTTTTGTAAACTTGTACCTATTTCAACAACAAAGTGATGTTGATATGAAAAGCTGAAATAAGTTGTGTGCCATTGTGAAGAATGTGAATTTGAGGTAGCGATGCAAGGGTTTCCTCCTGAGAAACAAATCTCTTCAGGTGAACTGGGGGATTGTTTTTTAAAGATGGGTTTTTTTCCTAATTGGAATGTCTTGGGTGCAGGGTAGGAAAAAGGGAAGGATCATACGTTGTTAGTAAATGAGCTGCTTTCCAGCTCTGTTTACCTCTTGAATCCAGGAGGAGATGAGTCCCTGTCTGCATGGAGCTACTTCAGAGGAAAGCTTCAGTGCTTGGTAGCAGGGCTTCACCATCTCCCCTCCACTTTGTCTCCTCCATAACTGGCACCTTGGAAATGATGATCTGTTTGGGGGCTTTTAGCACTACTTTGTTTACTCTCCGCTCATATTGTGCGTTGTTCTTGAGACTATGTGAAGATTGCTCAGCTCCTTCCAGGATTCGAGCCGTAATCAAGGCTGACACTGACTGGCATAGTGTCAAATTGTGCGCGTCTCATTTATTGTTAGATAACATTGGACGTCCGTTAGTGTCTCCTGGCTAATGAAGACTGTTGCCTCTCATATTCTTATGATGAGAGGGCGAAGGATTCTTCTTGTAGCTGCCAGCTTTCATCATCCGAGTGGATTGCAGAAGACGGGACTGTAGGGACAATTGAGAATAGGAAGTTTGAAGATTCGCTGTCTTCTCCTGACACATTGGAATGACTTTCATAGACTCAGGGCATTGTCTCCAGAAGGTTGCTTTTGCCTTGTGTTTTCTTTATTGTCGTTATTACAGCAAATAAGTGTGCACTTACTTGTAAAACTGTCAAGCTATGTGTCTGTTCCAGGGCGATTTGATGAAACCGTGATTGAAGAAAGAAGGCAATGTGCTGAAGATCTGTTGCAGTTTTCTGCCAACATCCCTGCTCTCTATAACAGCAAACAGCTTGAAGACTTCTTTAAGGTTTGTTAGTATTTGCTTCTTACTGATCTGAATAAAACACAGTGCTGATTCTGCTTTACTTCATAAACCGCGGCGTGACCGTGAGCTGATGTGACGTGCTTTGAGAAGTGACTGCGAGTTTTCCATTCACTCTGGGAATGAGGCTTAAAACCCCCCTCAGGCTACATCTCTACAAGGTGGGAAGTTTTACAGGAACTTCAGGTGAAAGAATTTGGAATTCTTGTTTATTGAATGATGAGCAAAACCCAGGATGTTAAATCCAGGTGCTCAGCGTGAAGCTATACAAATATTGTCACTGTTTTCTATGTTTAAGCATTCATAGTTTCAAACCAAGGGAAGGAAAACTCTCTGGACTGATTTCTTATGGCCTGTTATGGATTAGGGTCCATGAAAACAAACCTGGCATATAACAAGTCAAATGTGCTGCTTGTAGTGTGTTGGAAGAGCCACTCTCCAAAACAATGATAAGTTGATCTGGATTTCCTCCTTATTACATCTGAAGCAGTTTGTTTTCAGTAGTTCTTTCAAGCCTCTTTAGTTTTGGTAGCTTACTCCAACATTCTGCGAACACATAAACACAAATTTACATGTAAACATGATAGTAATTCCCTGGAATTAAGGGCATGCCCATCTGGCTGGGAAGGCACGTAAGTGCATTAATGTGTAAGTGTGTTTAAATGATACATATGCTAAAGCAAAATGAGAGCACAGCTCACAAATCTTTACTTGTTTTCACGGTGCAGAGTTCTTTATCAGTTTTCTTAAAGCTTTGATGGCAACAAAGATTGGGAGGCTAAGTTCGAATATTTTGCTTTCCATTTTATTTGCATTTGCACTTTCCAGTTCTTAGGAAATACCTCTGTGTTTTGGGATATTTGTTCAGAGCTCTCTTCCCCTCCTTTGCTCAACAAAAGTGTTCGTTTTAGCCTCCCAACGGACCTTTTTGGGCTTTGCAAGGGAATGAGTAAAACTAGCAAGGCATCAGTTTTTATAGGAGCGAGTGTGTTAACAAGGGGAATTATGCAAGTGTTATCATTTAGGCTTATTTGTCAGCTGCCGTTGTATCATATTTTCCTTGGGTTTTGATCTGTCACCAGCTCAGCCGTGTCCTTTAGCTCTGCTCAGGGGTGGGTTTGTGCCTTTTCAGATTGCTGTGCAAATAGCCATGGAGAGAGAGACTTGGGCAATGAAGTCTTAGAAACAACTGAAGGGAGTGCTGTGTGTATCTGTGTGCTATAGACTCCAGAAAACCTGGCTGGCTAGTGTGAAGATGTCCTGGGCTAGTTCAGGATATATTACCAATGCCCATTTGTAATAGTGCCTTGGAAATGGTGCAGTTTCTGTTGAAGTTGCCTGGGAAGTATTCACCTGACATGTGAAGCAGTTTATAAAAGAAATATTTAGGTGTTTTCTTGTGCAATCAATTGTTCCTGTTGTTACTTCACTTACTTTTGATTCCTTTCAGGCTTGGGAGGGACTAATGTCCACCTCCTACACTGGGATGGCCGTATGTTCCCTTTGTGTCCAGTTTTGACTATGACTGGACTCAAGGTAGTGGATCATGGGTGGGACATCAGTCTGATGGGCAAACACTGGTGTGGGAGACTGCTGAGCTTGGGAGCACCATTGAAGAGCACAGAGTGTGTGTACCACAAGAGAGCAGGAGCATCAGTGTTTTCTCCCTGTTAAACTCTGGGATTTCAGGCAGACCTGCTGCAGCCTGATATGGTTCAGGACTCTGAGGCTGCAGTAGGCTGACTGTTTAGATAGCTGGACAGTCTGTGGCAACCAGACATGGCCTAACCAAAAGCCCTGGTTTAATTTTGCAGGCTTACAGAGTTTAATTAAATACATTAACTCCAAAGTAATGGAGCTTTCACTGGTTAGGAAAGTTAATTTTGACTATTGCTTCTATGTAGTGAGACTTTTCATAGAGCACAGCAGCTAAATAATTCCTTTCCCTCTTTCTTTGCAGGGTGGAGAGGTGCATGATGGCTCTGAACTGATCGGTCCTGTTGAGCCTCTGTCTGACTCCCTGACTGACAACCTGTCTGACTGCAGTTCTGAAGGTGTGCTTGCTTTCCTCATGTAACCCTGTAGTGTGATCTGTTTTAAAGCAGCGAGTCCAGAGTAGGCCATTGAGATGCTCCCAGGGCTGTATCTCCTCTGCTCTGGAGCAAGGCTGAGAGAGCTGGGCTTGCTCAGCCTGGAGAAGACTCCTTAAGGGGAGATCTTAGAGCAGCTCCAGTGCCTAAAAGGGCTACAGGAAACCTGGAGAGGGGCTTTGGACAAGGGCCCATAGGGACAGGCCAAGGGGAGTGGCTTGAACCTGCCAGAACAGGGGAGACTGAGCTGAGCTCTGAGGCAGAAGCTGTTCCCTGTGAGGGTGCTGAGGCGCTGGCACAGGGTGCCCAGAGAAGCTGTGGCTGCCCCATCCCTGGCAGTGCTCAAGGCCAGGCTGGACACAGGGACTTGGAGCAAGCTTCTTTAGTGTAAGATGTGCCTGCCCATGGCAGGGGGCTAGAAATGGATGAGCTTAAAGGTCCCTTCCAACCAAAACCATTCTGTTATTCTGTGATAAAGGACAAGTGCCATATTTGTGGGGCATTGGCTTCCAGTTTTTTTTTTGCTTGGTGTGACAGAAATGCCAGAGCTGGGATTAACAAAGGAGAAGGTAGGCTCAGAGGAGTCTGCACTGCTGGAAGTTTCCTTCTAAGAAAAAGCTTTATGGGAGTTTGTCTAGTCCATTCCAGAAGTCCTAGTGCTCTGTTGGTCAAATTGAACTGCTTTTGGTGCTAACTGAACCCACTAGTTTAAACATACATAATCCTGCCTGCTTTCAAAAGGCTGGGCAAACACTGTAGTAGTGCTTGCTACTAATCGTGACCCAAGACCCAGGCTGTAGGAATTTGCAGAGAACTTTAAAACCATTTTGAAGTTGACCAATAAATAGGAAGATGTCTGAATTTGCCTAGAGCATGAAGGAGGGTTCTCATTCAGCTGGTCATGCTCTGGGCACCTCCATGCTTTCAGTGCTTAATAAATCCAAAAGAGAATAGGTACTGTATTTTAGAAGTCATAAGTATGCCTTCTGGATTGAGCATATTGGAGTGGTGAATGATAAAGCCTATTTCAGGGCTTGGGAGGTAAGCAAGTTGTTACATTCTCTCCAGAAAAACTGATGGTAGTTTCTGTTTGCTGAGAAGAGCTCCCCATTGAAAGAACGAGAGGTTGTGTGTGCTCTGTTCAATTGAAAACTGGAAGTCCCTCCCTTGACTTGCTAATGCTTTCAGGCTGTGCAGTGCCAATGAAGGATGTGTCCCTTTTCCTGTGATTGCATTTCCTTAGCACAGTGTGAAGATGGATGCGCTGACTTGGATACCATGTGTAGAGTGAAGGGGCACTTCACTTGCAGTAAATAATAGTATAGCTATAAGGTAGGGTCAGTCAGCCCAAATAAATGCTGTGCTGGGGCTTTTTGCCTGCTTCTGGAGCTGAGCTAGCTGCAGCATCTCTGTGTATAATCATCTGCAAAGTACCATGCAGTCTCATAGATAGTGCAGGGGTAAAGGTTGGACCTCATGACATTAAAGGTCTTTTCCAACCCTGTTGATTCTCTGACTCTGTATTCACGTGTTTCTGAGTTAAGTTTTGGTCCTTGTGTCTTCCAAAAAACTCTTTTCCAACTCTTCAGATTATTATTTGGAACTGGTTTGTACTCACGTACAAATACACATTACTATACAAACATGCTTAGGTGGGAGGGGGTTTGCGCTTAACTACTTCAGCTCCTCTGGTCTTTCTGGCGTAGAACTTGCTTTGGCAAGTCTGGTTGAATAACAGGAACTGTTTGTGTTTTCCAGTAGGGATTGCTTTATTCTTTGCTTGAGGTTATATGCCTCTCGGATCTCCCTCTGTCAGTAACCTTGTGCTTAGCTGTACAATACATCCTACATGGGCAGCGAGCTCTGTGTTTTTATTTTGTAGTATCTTCTATGATGTTAATAAAATAATGCCCCCACAGTCTTTTGTTCTGGGAAGGGAAAGGGATCGAGCTGTTTAATTACATGGGGTAGTTATGGTAAATGCTGGTAACTAGATTTACAGGGGCACTGTTTCTGTGAAATGAGCATTCCAGGTTCTGACAATGCCCTCGCTTTACACTGTGCCTTACAAGAGTGCTTCAAAAAATGCTTCATGTGAATGTTTCTCTTCTTTATTCACAAGGGTCTCGTTTTGGGGAGAAAACCACTTCCTTTCGGTGAGATAAAATAATGAAAGGAAAAATAATGCTGTAAAGTAAAAAAAACCACCCCTCTTTAATACCCTTCTTCTGAGTCAGCTGAAGTGCTTTTAGGGGATGCTTGCCACAGCTATGAGCACAGGATTTCCTGATGCTGAGTGTGACTTGTGGAATTCTGTTCTCTAAAAACCCGTGTGTCTTTTGGCTCCTGTTTTCTCATGTTTGACACCAAATTTTGGGCCGGGGTTAGACCAGGGACAGAAGGAAGCATCTGTCTTCAAGCCCTCTAGATGGCAGTGGCAATACTCAGCTCCGCGTCCTCTCCTGCCTTAATGGTGGAAGATGCAAACTGATGGGGTAGAAATGTTTTTGTACCAAGATAAGCGAGCAGTATCTTGCTTGTAAAAGGAGCTTGGCACCTCATGCTTTCACAGGAACCTGCTTTTCAAGAGGCTGCGTTACCCAGGCTTTCCCCTCATTCCTGGAAACTCTGTTTGCTCCTCATATGTGAAATTGCATGAGGCACAGACAAGTACAGGGATTTATGTTTTATTTCAGCATCACTGTACTCATCCAGTATTCCTGACAGTCACTCTGTCTTCTTCTCCAGGCGCATGCTATAATGGTCAAATATGCAGCATCCTCTCCAAAAGCCTTTCTATACAGATAGCCAGATTCTTTAGGGTGTTCATTGGGAGCCTCATCTTTTTTTTAACTCACTACCCCTTTCCCTCCCTCCTTCTGTTTTCCTATGTTCACATTGTCTTCCCAGAAACAAGTGTATGCAGTTCAGACTGTTGCTACCCCTTGGGCTGACTGGAAGCCCCACGGCTGTGGTTGTGTGGTGCCAGACCTGGCCCTAAGCAAAGTTTATTAGCGCAGGCTCTGTGCCATGCTAGCTGTGTTCATACAGCTTCTGGTCAAGTTGGCTGCAAGAGAAGAGCAAACATGATTTTGTTTGGAATGTAGGGAGGAGAACTTTGTGTGGCTTTGCTCTAATTCATCTAGTCTGGGTGAGCAGCACACCCTTCCCATGAACTCCTGCCTTTTCCATTCATTCTGCCTGTACCCTTTGTCCATCAGTCAGTTCTGCTTCCACCTATGCGTCCTCTGGCTAGCAATTTCTCTTCACTGAGCAAGATAACTTGTCTCCTCTAAATGTTATAAATATTCAGTCCTCTGCGCTCAAATTTGACACTGCTGTCCCTAAAATGGGCAGGTGAATGGCTCATTTTTAATACCCTACTTAATGAATCTTCTATCTTCCTCCAGCTGTTCCGTTGGGAGGTTGCCTTCTTTCTCGCAGGGCTTGGGGCTACACCAGCACTTTTCTTCTCTGCGTGGACACTTTACGTCCATCCCTGAAAAGATCAGGAGCACTGTTCTGTGCACCCTGTCCCCTGCTCTCAAGCAGTCTTGTGGCACCATCACGGGCCCTTCCTTTTCAGAGCCTGGCTGGTAATCTGTTCTCCATCGTGTCTTTTTCTCTCGCTCGTGTTAAAGGAAAAGCAGCGCTTTGCTCCTTGTGCCCCTCTTCCATAAATTATAAACTCCAGGGTTGCAAAATCCAGAAGAAAGTTTGCATTAGCTGCCCTTGAGTCAGCTCCTTGCTTCTGCCACATGCTTTATGGAGATAAGTCAGGGCACTACCTGATAATGGGGTTAAACTCTTGACTCTTGATGATACAGAAGAAAACGGATTCCAGTTGTTAGCTGAGAATTTACTTTCTCTGTGTGTACACACTGGTAAGTGTCTTGACCTTGTTGCCTGTTTTATTGCCTCAGTGGGTACCTGTGCCAAGGTGATAAAACAAACTGTTACTTGATATCCAGGTGGCACTGCCAAATTCATGGCTTGCTCCGTATGTCTCGTGCAGGGTACTGTTCTGGAATGACATTTTTGAAACTGAAAGCTGTCTTTCCCCCCAACCCTTGATGGTCCTGGCTTTGAAGGCTTTCCTGTTTTAAGTCTCCTCAGCTGTAAGCCATCAGAGCAGTGAGAGATAGGAATTAAAGTGCTGCTGCTATTGAAATGAGGTGAGTTGGAGTGCTGAGGTTTGAATTAGCTCCCCCTGAGCTAGCACCTGTGTTTTGGTTTTTAACCACAGAGGCAATGAGAAATGGCAAATCTGATACCAATGGCACCGTTTTAATGGTGTGTTACCAAGTGGGTGTCTGATAGCTGGTCAAAGAGTAGTTTCATATTATGTACTCTTACCTGTAGTAGGGTTGTGCCCTTTCATTCTGATGGCAAGTGAACATCCAATCTGCTGTACAAAAGAATGTCAGAAACATTTTTGTCCTTCTTGTCCTTTCCAGTTCGAAAGGACTTAAGCGGGCTTGATGACGTGACGCTTACGAGCCAGTCGGAATGTGGAGGTGAGATCTAGAAGTTGTTTCCATTACATTTGCGGCCTTTAAATTGTTAGAGAGTCGTAATTATGAATGAATGCTTTTTGTGGATAACAATCTCTACAGAATGTAATGGTGTACGTGTAAAATGTCTTTGTTGCCATTTATATCCAAATAACCCTGTGAAGTCGCTAGTGGTTCAGTTACTGGAGGTCAGCTTGCAGTAAGTATATATACTTCTAGCTTATAGCAAATGCAGAATAAAATGTGTTTGCTCAGATTTCAGTGAAAGAGGTGTAAGCTAGTTCATTTTACCACGTGGTAGCAATAAAGAAGGCTATACATGGTAGATGGGAGTTAGAATGCTGCATGATCCTGCCCCTCTGCTCTGCTCTTGTGAGACCCCACTTGCAGCACTGTGCGCAGTTCTGGTGTTCTCAGCATAAGGAGGACATGGAGCTGTTGAAGCAAGTGCAGAGGAGGCCACGAGGACGATCAGGGGCTGGAGCACCTCCTAGGTGTGAAGACAGGCTGAGAACATTGGGGCTGTTCAGCCTGGAGAAGAGAAGCTGCGTGGAGACCTCAGAGCAGCTTCCAGTGTCTGAAGGGGGCTACAAGGATGCTGGGGAGGGGCTCTTCATCAGGGACTGCAGCAGTAGAACAAGGGGTGCTGGGTTCAGACTGGAACAGGGCAAGTTGAGGTTAGATCTGAGGCAGAAGCTGTTCCTGTGAGGGTGCTGAGGCACTGGCACAGGGTGCCCAGAGAAGCTGTGGCTGCCCCATCCCTGGCAGTGTTGAAGGGCAGGTTGGACACAGGGGCTTTGGAGCAAGCTGCTCCAGTGGAAGGGGTCCCTCTCCATGGCAGGGGTTGGAAGTGGATGATCTTCAGGTCATTTCCAACCCAAACCATTCTGTGATTCTGTGATGCATAAGTTGAGGTTAACTGTATTGTAATTCAAACTCTTAATTTACTGGTTTTGGAATGCTTCATCTTACTGCTTTAAGACAGTATGTTGGGATTTCTTACAACAGTAATTTGGTTCCTACTGACTGACTTTTCTAATAGCAGTTATGCAGAAAGGGTTAGTTTTGGTAATATCCTGGAGCCCACAGTGAGCAGGATTTGAGAGTTTAAATTGCATGTTAGATGTTGGTCTTTTCATTACTAATATTGTGATGAAGACCAGTTGTTCTGTGGAGCTTGTAGCTGATTTCAAAAGCCCAGTTTCTGTAGGTACTAGAAACCCAATTTTTAAGACTGCTTTACATGCAGGGAACTTGTGTGTATATAAAGTCTCAGGAAGTTGCATAAGTGAGAATAAAGCTAGTGTCTTTGGATGGGGTAAAGAATTTTGGAGGTTCCTAAGGTATGTGAGAGGTCTAGAGTAATGGATGTCTTTCTAACTGTGTTTTCAGGCTTCTCCAGTGACAGCGACCTGATCTCTCTAACAGTTGATGTAGATTCTCTTGCTGAGTTAGATGATGGAATGGCATCCAACCAAAGTTCTCCCAGCAGAGCTGCTGGCCTTTGCCTTTCTTCTGAACCCCCGGTACAAAGCACACTGGCACCTGAGCAGGAGTGGAGCAAACCCGAAGCAGAGAGGGAAAGTTATGGTTTGTTTTCTGGAAGCTTAAAACCCAAACCTGGCAAACAAGATTACCTGGAGAAAGCAGGAGAGTTGATAAAACTGGCCTTGAAGAAGGAGGAGGAAGAAGATTATGAAACTGCCTTCAGCTTTTACAGAAAGGGGGTTGATCTGCTTCTGGAAGGTGTTCAAGGTATGGATCTCCCCATTATGTTTGCCTTACCTTTGGTTACTTGTACTTGTTTATCATGTTTCCTTAATTAACATGAACTTACCGTGTTACAAAGGGTGAAGTGAAATGCAGAATGGTTTGTGTGTGGCTTTCATGTGCCTGATAGCTGCTGTGCATACAAGAGAGAGAAATCTTTCTATGTTAGACTGAGTGGTAATTTAGGGTCTCCTCTTCCATGTGCCAACTGTCTCCTCTTTGGAAATTACAGCACAACCTTCGACTTGCAGGTAAGAAACAAAGTGCTTCACTTTTGCCTCTTTCCTTTTTATTGGCTAGTCATTTATTAATATGTGGCACTTGCAGCACTGTTGAAACATTATTTAATTTACATGCTTAAGTGAGGATCAGTTATCCCCATTTTATGCATGGGGAGAGACAGACTCAGGTTAACTTCCCAGTCACAACAGGATTAGAACTGTTCTTGGCTCACAGCCTCTTAGCTTCTTCCACTAAACTGTTCTCCCTTTGTAGCTAAAGGATGCATGCAAGCTACAAACTCACATTCCTGCCCTGCTAGAGGAGAACAGGATTCTGTGTTCTTTTTTCCAAAGCTTTTGCTATGTCAGTATATCTCTACCAAAGCTGCTGTAAATGCACCAGATGCAACTACATGGAGATTTCTGGGGAGTGAGTGTCCTTGCACCTTGTCAGCCAGGGAACAATTCTTCCCCCCCCCTTTCTAGTTCTTGAGAATCTAGAGTGATAACCTCATATATTTGCATTTTGCCCAACAATGGCTTAAAACTATAAAGCACAGGAAAAGATTTGTTCTTTCCTGGAGTGATTTCAGTGCCTGTGTATTGTATTGTCTGTCCCACACAGATCAAATGAGTGAGATTAGAATTGTGCCTTTGTCTGACAGTATACAGCACGGATGCATTATGCTGCTCCAGATCTGAACTCAAATGCTAATGTACCAAAGCACACACAAGCAGAAGCCTTTGCTGTGTCTCAGTATGATGCACAGCAGTGGTCCAGACTCTCTGAGCAGTTCTAGGAATGGAAGTTACCTGCTGAGCTGCTGTAATGGGGCCTGGCAGAAAATAATGGATAGGTTACTGGTGAAAACCAGAAGTGTGGTCCGAGATACGTGTACAGCATTTGCTTAAATGGTCTTGTATGTTTTGGCAGAAGTAAATCCCTCTTCCTTTTGAAGTCCCAGTGATGTCAGTAGGGTAGCTGCTTTGCTGTTTGTTGTGGCTTTTCAATAGCATCCTATCTTTCTTTGCCCATGTTGTCAAAATGGTTTTCATTCTTGATGCTGAATGTGCTGGCAAACCTTCTGATGGAGAGCCCAGCTATTCTTTCTTGGCTAATACACTTCTTCATAGACCTGTGTGCCATGCAGTTACGGTCTTCTGAATATCCAGTTGCATCATAAACACATCTTCTTACCATGATGCAAGGCTGCTTAATGCAGGTTTAAACTGACAGTTCAAGTTGCAGCTTCAGAAGACTTTATTAAGCTGTTAGGGCATGGACACAAGGAAGGCTGTTGTACATCAGTTGAGCTGTGGTAACTGTGCATGCATAGTTGAGTTGCAGCAGTGGCTAAACATGTTGGCTTTAAATCCATGGTAATCCTTTTGGTAATATGTTTGCCTTGAAGTTGTGAAAGGCTTTTCTTGCACATGTTGTAGAAGATTTGCTCAACTGATGCACAGTAACTTGTTAAATGAGAGTGAGTTGGGCTTTTCGCTTAATTTACTAACACTTCTTCCAAGGACTTCTTCACTGGCAACTAGGCAGTCATGCAGCTACCTCAGACAACTGCTAATCCTTCACTCCTGCTGCTGGCATCCGTGCTTTTCAGGATAGGAAAATCTCAAGGAGGCCTAGAAAAGTGTGATATGCTGTGCTGTGTCCCTGGTTCCACTCAGCTAGCACAGTGGAGGTTACTGATAAATGTATTAATAAATGGTGGTACCTCTGTGTGTGTGTGTGTGTGTGTGTGTGTGTAGGTGTAGGTGTTCTGGATGGATGTAGAACTGTATAGCCAGCACCTGCAACTTCAGTGCAGTCGCTGACATTGTGTCTGTACAGTACAGGAGAGGAAATAATGGGAATGCATTGCTTTTTAACTGGCATCTTATCCTTTTGGAACATAAATGTACACAGGCTAGTTCCTAGCAGTCAGCTCTTTTTTACTCCTTTCTCTGTGTTACCCTGCATGCCTGTGAAGGTGGAAAGCAAATGAATGTTCATCCTCTGCTGGGTACTTACAGTAGATTTGGGTAGATCAGCTCATTTTGTGTCCTGTTCTCTTTGGAGCTTCTGGAAGCTGGCAGGGAGGCTGCGATACCTTCTTTATAATAACAGGGCTGATTCAAATGCCTTCCTAAAATACATGCCTTCTCAGGATCTGTGAGGACAGCAAACCCCCAACCAAACCAACAAAACCCCATGAATAACTATCTTCATTGCACTTTAAAGTCTAGCTACTTTGTGAAGGTGTTATGTGTAGCATTGACATGTGAATATTCAGTGTATGTTGCAATAAATCCCCCCCCCCCTTTAATCATTTCAGCTGTGTAAATGCCCCTGGTTATGTATTTAACATGAGTAATAATGTGCTCCTTTCAAAGATAAGGATGGTGCAATTGTTACAAAATGCCTCTGGTCTTCTGCCATTGATTATTTTCAGCCTAAATAAGCCTTTGTGGTATCTGAAAGTGGAACACAGCACTCATGTATACTTACACACATATAAAGTGACACTGCTTTTCAGTATACAGCCCTTGCAGATTGCGTGCCCTCTCTAGAACGGACCGGACTTTTGCATGCAAAATGGTAATACATGTTTTTGCCACACGGTGGCACCAAGAAGATAGAAATTGAGACCTAAAAATGAGAATTGGGCAGTGTAACAGGGGAGTGCCCTGGGGGAGGAATATCCTCTGTGCTTGAAACGTCTGTCCCAATAACCTCTGAGCTGTAGTGCCTCTCAGTTGGTGAGGTGTATCTGAAAGATGAGGGTGTCTCTGTTGTCAGCCCTTCCTTTAGGCTTGGTACAAGTTCTCCTTAAGGATTCCTCATCAAAATCATGTCCGAGCAAGTCTGTGAACTCACAGTATTAAACTTGTGGTGTTCAGTTTGAAGGAGCTGGCTTCCATAAAGGCAGTTGGAGTGCACTTGAGGCTGTTATGCTTCTGATGACTTTGCAGCTCTCTGTGCTGATGGCACTAATACTGGATGAGGCAGGTGTTGCCTATGCAAAGAGATGTCCCCCTGACTTGGTTTTCAGCTGTGTGTGCGTGCTCTCAGAAGTGTGCTGGTGTTAATTATACTGTGCAGGGTGCACATATATTCTCTGCTGGTCCCTTGCTCAGTTTTAGTACTAAATCTTTAAATGTCCTATTCATACTCCTGCCAAAAGGGCTAATACACGTGTCACTTGGGGAATGAACGCCGTCTGTGCTCTGAGAGCCTGGGCATCTGCTCTTTATACATCTTCAGCCTATTTCTGCTCTGTACATGCAGTTAATATTAAACATGTTTGTCAGGAAGAAGGAGAATGAATTCTTGGACTGGCAGTAGAGCCCTTGAGCTGCCATTGAACTCCCTGTACCTGCCTCTTCCATTTGTACCAGAGCTCCTTCACATGTGGTGGGAAGGAATAGCTGCCATCATTGCCTTTTTTCAGAGCATGTCCCAATCCTGCTGCCCCTCTTGTGTTCTGTGTGCATTGCTGCATGCAGGGATGCCGATGTTTTGGAAGGCAGGTCTCCAGGGTTGCATATGATGGTTAAACAGTTCTCCAGGAGCTGAAACCTTCAGGAATTCATTTTTTGTGCCTTTTGAAGCATCTAAGTACACTCATTGATCGAAACCTTGGCTTACAGTTATAGCCGTTCATTTGTTTTGTTTGCATGGCAGAGCACTTTGAGGTCAATACATTGCTTCAGGCCTAGTGATGGAAAAAAATGCACTGATGAGTAGCAAGCCACCAACTTGTAGGGTGGGAGTTAACTGTGTTTTATGTGAAGCAGTGCTTTCCCTGGCTTTGGCATAGGGCAGCGTTAAGTTGGGAGAAAATAGGTGGGGAGGCTGAAATTCTGGAAAGAATTCTTTGTGATAAAGGAGGGATTCCTGTTTCCATAAATTGCTCCGCTTCATCCAACTTCAACTGTTCTCAGGTTATGTCTGTTATGGATCTGGGTGGTGAACATGGAGTTAACACTAGTACTTTTTTCTGTGTTTCAGTAACTTCAGTAACAGGCATGTGATGAATCATAGAATCCCAGACTGGTTTGAGTTGGAAGGGACCTTAAAGCTCATCCGGCTCCAACCCCTGCCATGGGCAGGGACATCTTCTACTCGAGCAGCTTGCTCCAAGCCCCTGCGTCTAACCTGGCCTTGAGCACTGCCAGGGATGGGGCAGCCACAGCTTCTCTGGGCGCCTTGTGCCAGCGCCTCAGCACCCTCACAGGGAACAGCTTCTGCCTTAGATCTAACCTGAACTTGCCCTGTTCCAGTCTGAACTCATCCCCCTTTGCCCTGTTGCTATAGTACCTAATGAAGAGTCCCTTTGCAGTATGGTCAGTCTAATTCCTGTGGGAGAGTCCATATGTATTCCATGAGGCTTAGAAAGCAAACATGTTCATTGCTGGTCTGTTACATACAAGGCTTCATATCACACATTAACATCTGAAGGGAGATGATCCATTTACTCTGAGAGATGTGGGGTGTTTTTCATCTGCGTAGCAGCTGTGACTGCACACAATGAGTGTTTATTTGTTTTAGGGAGCTGGTTTGCTGGGCAGCATGGACCTTGTTGATGAAGTATGTGATGCCTCTTAAGTCACAGCACCCACAGGCTGTTTCCAGGTATCTGCATTTTGCTTTAGGTATCTACAACTTGTAGATAAGTGGCGGGTGTCTTTGAAAGCAGGCTGTGAATGTCAGTTCTGCACTGCACCATGCTATTTTAATGTTTATCCAGTAAACAGAGCTGGAACAAAAATTACACAAATTACTGGAACCTTGCTAAAATGACTTTGCCTTTTAACCCAGAAATGCATATACAATGAAATGCTGGGAATACTTTGGATGACTAGATGATATTTTTGGATATACTGAAAACAAACCAACTTGTGTCTAATTACTGGGATTATGATGGGCTATGATTTGAACTTGTGATGGAGCCAGGGATGCAAACAGGAGCACGCTTGACAGAATGCCAAGAAGACAGTACTTTGTGAGAAGGCGATCAGCCATGGATGTTCCATGAGGGCTTCCAGAGGGAAAAGCACCTTTGCTTGTTTGTGGATTGGCACTTAACTACCACAACTTCTGTTTCAACACAGTAGCTGTTTTAAATTCCCTTCACTTGGTGATTCCTCAGAGTAGTTTCTCTTTGGGAGCAGCAGCCTCTTAGGCAGCTCCTGAGGAAACAGCAGATGTTTTCTAAGATGATGCATTGGATGTCTGCAGGGAGACCCGTAAAGCTGTGCTGGGTGCTACACCCTGTTAATGACAAGGTGACTGATGGAACTGTGAGTCTCCTCTGCCTGATCTCAGACCCGTGTTCCTATGGTGTATCATCACTCACCTTCTTTGCTGTTATAGCTTTACATTTCTTCTGGGACTGGAACCACTCAAGATGAAAACTTCCTGCCCTGGTTCCTTGCAAAGGAGCTGAAAGCTCTTTCCTGCTATTGGACTGTAAGGGTGCTATAGAACTGTTTGGGTTGGGCTTTCTAAGCCAGCATGGAAATGCTCCCTGATTCCAAGTGCTTCATATAACCTTGAAATCACAGCTGCTGTTTTGGAAGGTCCGATGGTTGTGAGAGGACTTCTGTGTTGGCAAGCAGCTTGATTAAGAAGGGATGTTGGAAATGCTGTGATTTGCTTTATAAAGTCATCTAATCCTACTGTGCTGCCAGTGGTACTGAAACCCATGCTATTATGGGCTACGAGCTGTTAATAATTGAAATATGTTGGTTTCTATGCCCATTGTAGACCATACAAACCTTCAGACCAGATTAGTGCTATATGATCCATCACTGTGCAGTAAGTGCTAAATGGGTCACCCTGGGTGATGTCTTTACATATTCAGAAAGCATGCCAAGGGGAGCGTGGCGCTGCACCAACATTGCTTCTGCCACATCTTTCTTATCTGGGCCATGCATGATGCTGGGGACCTCAGCCTCAGCTCTGAGATGCCATTCAGATTTAGAGTTCATTGTTGCAAAGCAGTAAAATACAGCATGTGTCTGTAAAGTGTGGTGAAGTTGTTTAATGTGTAAATACAGCCAGATTCAGCTAAGTAAGGGCATGCTTAGGGCAGAGCTCAAGACTTCTCTGCACCAAGAGGCTGATAAAGGTATGGGGTTTCATAGCTGCAGCCTTGCTCACAACCTTATGATACATGTAAACGGTAATATCAGCAATACCCATAAGCCAAGCTGTAGAGCACGATATAGAGATGACTCTGAATGCAGATGCTTAGCATGTGGCTGTTTAAAGAATGAATAAATATGTGATCAGGGGGCTTTAAAAATCAGTTCTTTCTTCTCTCTTCTGGGGGACACAGCTAGCTGCATTGGCTTGGGCTTGCTCTGACCTTTCTAAGACTTCCAAGTCTGTCCTCATAGCAGCTCCTTGCCAGGTTGCTGCTTGTGCCCAGCCTCTTTGACAGACATCTCATCCTGCCTGCACAGCCTTTTATCTCAGCTGCTGTTAGCCAGCATTTAGCTGCAGCTAAGTGCATTCACCTGTTTTTGACTGTTCCTATGTGGGGTTTCTGCTGCCCATCAGAAGACCTAGTAGGGTTGCCACACTTCTTAAAGCATACAGTGTAGACAGAACAGACTGGCTTAGGTTACAGTGCCACTTGTGTCCTTAGGTGACAAAACTGAAGTCTGTGGCTGCAGAATTAAATGCTTTGGGCAGAGTAGGTGAATTGAAGTAAACTAAGAGCTGGAATAGCAAAATGGCATAGGTATGTTTAAGGGTGTGATGCTGTGTGATAATCAGCACTCTTGATTTCTACACTACCACCCCCTGCCTGCAAACAGGTTTTGTATGTACAGCTTCTCTCTTTTCCCATCCTCTTTTTTCCTGTCTTCCTTCTCTCTTTTTTTACCTTCCATTATCTTAAAATAGCCTCTCCAGCTTCCAAGCTGTGTAGAAGGACTAGCATAGGCTTGGTATCTATAATGTCTGCTGCTTGCTCTTCTGTTTTGGGGAATTTAGGGATTGCTTATGGGATGATGTAATTTCCCATAGTGCTATATAAAAGCACACATGAATTATATTTAATACATAGATATGAGTGCTGTTAGACTGTCAGGATTGATGAATCTCATAATTGTGGCTTTTTTCCATGTCTCTTTTGTCTTTAATTCTTTCTGCTTCTAACTGCAGTAGCTCGTTCTTACTTGAAGGGGTTGGTGTCTGTGTGCCCGGGTTGCCTCTGCTCTGAAAACAGGACTCTTGGCGGTTGCTGGATCTAACTGCACTTGGCCTTTTTGTTAGGAAAGAAGAGTGCACAGGACTTGCAAAGTATTTCCTCTCTCCTGCAGTGGTGCTGGCGGCCTGTGTAACTGCTTTCCTTGCTCTCAGTTTTCTCCTCCTGATGGAGAACCTGCTGCCGCTTTCATGTTTAGTGTCCTCCTTTATGCTGGGATGCCACTGCTTGTCCTTCTGTCTCACAATGTCCATCCTGTTCCCTTATGTAGTTTTATAATAAAGTGTTTAAGAATACTTCTCGCAGGGTGAGGTCTTTGGTGAGACACCTTTGCAGTTGAGGACTACATGCTTTAGCAGGGGCATGGGAAGTTTTTCCTCCCTTCAAGGATTTGTTGTGGTGTGACCATTCATTTTATTTTTTTCCAGGTAGTTTCCACACATGTGAAAATCCACCACCACCTCCTGGGTTTAACATGACTTGCTCTCGAAATAGATGTTCATTGATCAGTGTTGCTGGAAAGTTGATACTATCTAAGTACCTTTAGCCTGGAGAAGAGAAGCTGCTTGGAGACCTCAGAGCAGCTTCCAGTGTCTGAAGGGGGCTACAAGGATGCTGGAGAGGGGCTCTTCATCAGGGACTGCAGCGATAGGACAAGGGGTGCTGGGTTCAGACTGGAACAGGGCAAGTTGAGGTTAGAGCTAAGGCAGAAGCTGTTCCCTGTGAGGGTGCTGAGGCGCTGGCACAGGGTACCCAAAGAACAATGGTAAATGCTCCATCCCTGGCAGTGTTGAAGGCCAGGCTGGATGGGGCTAGGAGCAACCTGCTCTAATATGAGGTGTCCCTGCCTGTGGCAGGGGTTTAGAACTGGGTGATCTTCAGGTCATTTCCAGCCCAAACCATTCTGTGAGTCCATGATTCTTTGATACTGAGTGTTACTGACTCCTTTACTGGTCACTCTTGTTTCACGCACACCATTCTTCTGTGTAATCTTAACTTCAGCAAACACACCAAGATCTCTTCTCCAGAGAAGAGTTTACCTAGGCCTGCACACCACTGATGTGTAACCTTGGGTTTTCTACAGGATGCAAAAGTGGTAACTTCCCAGGAAGTGTGGATCTGTAAGTGTGTGGCTCAACCTCCAGTGATATATAAAATATAGACATAATAGTTATAAACACATGGGAAATTTGGAAGAAGACTTGTTAGGTGTTCGCTCACTGTCACTCATTTGTGCTTCAGCATGAGAGGTTTCTTTCTTCCTGGTTGCTAGAGTACAGTACTGTATTTTCAAACAGTAAGAAAGAATGGTTCTGGTAAACGTGGTGCATCTTAAAAAGACGTGACTCCTTCAAAACGTGAGAGAGGGAAACGTAAGGAGGAAAAAAGATCCCTTCAAATTGTTTTACCATCGTGGGCTTAACCTTGGTGTTAGGTTTTAATAATTACGGGTTTTTTTAGCTGCAGAATTTGGCCACCACCTCACAGGAACTCATCATTAGTAGAATACGTAGCATACTGGAGGTGAAGATCCAGCAGGCTTATTTCCCAATCCCAAACTGCCACCTGCTGCTAAAATCTAGAGCATCTTTCCTTGATGCTGAAGTGCCCATTTGCCCTAGCACCTGTGCCACATCTCACTTAAGTCAGTGCTTAAAATCCAAGGTTACCCGCTCTCCTGGGAAAGTTGGTGGAGACTGGGGCCAAAATCAGCAGCTCTTCCTGCAATACATTCAGGGGTTATAAAAGTGCGTCCAAAGTGGTCACAGACCCGTGCTGGATGATGAGCTGCATTGTCACTTACAGGGTGCCTGAGCTTTTGTTTGGCTAATATGGACAAAGGAGTCTGCTTCACATGATGTAAGAAGTGTTTGCCCTAAGAAGAACAGAGGTCCTCTTGAACCAATTAGGCAAAAATAACAGCTGGGCTACCCACTAATAAGGAAGGTGCTGCTAAACCTCTTTTCATTGTGAGAAGAAATAAATCTTTTAAGGCTTACTCCCTTGCATTTTTATAGAGAGCAAGGCTTTGAAAACTCCCGCAGTCCAGCTGAGTGGTGCGTGCAGGAAGACTGTGAAGAAGATAAAGAAACTTTTAAAAATAAAAAATGGTATTATAGCTGTTAGATTTGACAATTATAAATGTTTCATTGAAGATTTCGGTATTTAGGGAAAAGTTTGACTGTTTAAATTGTTAAGAACATGGAGTTTGGGGTTAGCACAACAGGCAGTCTCCCATGAGTTCCTTGTAGCCTGTTCTGCAAGAGGACATTCCTTCCTGAAGCACATCTCTTCTAATGTCTTCTTTAAATAAAGGCAGCCCACATATATTTTTAGTAAGTCTGAGAGAAAAGCAGGAAGATTTGGAACATGAAGGTTACAGAGGATTGGGACAGGTAATGCGAACTTTTTAGCCTCATCTTGCCTATGAAAAGATCCAGATCCTGGGCAAGGAGCTAGTTAGATAAGGAGTACACTGGTGTTCTCCTGGCAGACTGGCTCTTCCTGAGGCTCTAATACCCGGTGAGGAATGACTTGGATGTGATGAGAAACGAAGGAGTATCTAGCATTCCTGTGTGGGTGCTATATACTGTGATTTATTGAATGGGGGATGTTTTGTATGTTTGTGGCAAATGGAGGCTGGAGCTATCTTTGTTACTAGCTGGTCAGATACGTCTCTTCCATGTGACTTCATGCTGGACCTGTGGAGGAAAATAGTTAGGACCAGAGCAAGTTTGAGTTTGGCAGCACTCCTCAGATGTGTTGTGTTAGCGGAGCCCCAGGTTAATGGGGGGAGAAGGACAGATTTTATTCCATGGTCCTTACTGCCCAGATTTTGTTTGTGTGAGCTTATTGGTTATGGCCCCCTTTCAATAGTTTTTTGCTATGAATATCTGAACATAAGTGGTTTTCCTATAGGATAGCATTACAGAAGATTTGATGCCTGAATAAACACTTAACTGGGCTGAACACTTCAGCCCTGAGTAAGCTGATCTCTCAAAGATATGTACTCCTCTGAGATGCTCTGAGGTGGGAGCAGAAGCCCCCTCTGATGCTTCTCTGCAGTTCTCCTTCAAATCGGTGGATGATGGAAAACAAGTCCCAGATGATCTCCTTGGCACAATCATTCTGATATTTGAGGTTTTCCTCTATCAAAGCCTCGAGATCATTTGAATGTTGTTAGGAGTGTCTGGTTTTGTACATCTGTTGTAGCTGAGCCATCCTTAGAAATGAAAATTAAAGAACAAATCTTAGGTGGTTGGCTGCTGTCCTAACATCCTGGCTGCTGTTACTTTGGTCAATGGGTGGCCTGGTCAGCCTTTCCAAAGCCAGCTTTCATT
This sequence comes from Agapornis roseicollis, assembly GCA_002631895.1. NCBI lineage: Eukaryota > Metazoa > Chordata > Aves > Psittaciformes > Psittacidae > Agapornis > Agapornis roseicollis. The sequence goes on along the minus strand of NDXB01019891.1, from coordinate 23,330 downwards.
TAAAGATACTTTTATGACTTTGAAGTAAGCAAAAACCTTTGGACCACGAGGGAGCAGCCTGCTTGTGCTTGTGTAGATGAAGGATGCTCTGTGTGGCAAAGTAGCTGTGGAGGTTTTTTTTATACTCTGTTTGCAGTTATAGTAAACAGAGCATCTAAAATAACCACTTGCACGTTGCAACAAACACATCATCATTTGCTTAAAAAGAGTTATAATTACAGTTGACGAAGCATGGACACCATAAAAAATGCATTAGTTTGGCTTGACACATTAATTACCTGTTTTTGCAGATGTTTTTATATATTGTTGTGTGAACAGTTTACAAAATAATTACAGGAAAGTCACATGGAAAATAAACCAAGTGGGTGGTTTCTCGCCTTAATATTTCCATTCATGTGAAGCTGTGTGAGGCACAGCTGCTTCCTAGCAAATGCGGAGGGAGCGAGACAGGGAATCTTGAGGGGGTTTTATTCTAAGGTCTCTATGATCAGCCTGGCTCCGCTTTCATATCTTGCTTTAGCAGCGTAGTTTTTAAACGTGTAAAATGACATTGCTGATTTCATCCCAGTGATCAGGAGAGGGGAGCAGCTTTGATCCTGATCAGATGAAACGTAAATCTTGTAGTATCTGAGCAAAGAAACGAAAAATCAATATTATTTTAAGCAGAATGATCTCTTATGAGGAGTTGTAAAGATTCATCAAAGGCTTTGGCATAGTTTAAACATTTCCTGTTTGCTGCTGTTTAGAGAGAAATGCCTTTCAAGTTTAAATTGTAATTAGAGATACCTCTTTCGATTGTCGTGGGCTAACCACGGAATAGCAAGAGGAGCTCAATATGCTCGCGCAATGCTTCAATCAGAAGTTCTTAACTAGGAGTAAATGAGTTGATTCTTCTGAGTACACATTTTGTGTAACTAAAAACATTATCCTGGCGCAAGATGTAATATTGCATTAAAAGGCATAAAGTCTGTGTCAGAGCATTAACATCTGTCAAATAGAAGGATTTGTTCTAGTGCTGCGTTTCAGTGATTTATCTGAAGCGAAGAGTTCCATGACCTGAAATTTGGCATAAATGCTGAAGATTATTTTTAGTTTAATGGGTCTTTATTATTACTCATCCCCCTGTGTTTAAGGCTTTTTAAGTAACATTTATGTTTGAAATCATATCCTGTATCGCAGATTTTTGTGAGATGCTGGCTGTTTAAATGGGAATTTGTATTGGAATGTAGCTTTTTACATTTTTTTGGTCAAACTAACGCAAAGAATAGGAAGCAAAAAATCTTCCTTCCATAAATCCAGTTCTCCAACACCCACCAGTTCAAGCATTCAGAGACCGAGCTGTCAATGATCTTATTCCCAGCAAGAACTTGCTGATAAATGTAGCTTTGTGCATCCATACCCTCTTTTATGGCTGAAGGTTTTAAGAAGTGAGCAGTTTGCAAATGTTAATTAACAAATGAGGAAGGAAAAGTAGAAGGGAAGCTGAGATGGGTGTGGAAGTAGGGAGAATAAAGGCAGCGCTAAGGGGACATCCTGGCTTGTTTGCATTAATCACTGTAAAATTACTGAAGCATTGAAAAAGAGCAATAAACATGTGAACTAAATACACATAACTAACAATTAAGCAGTAAGCTTGACTTTTATTATAGCCTCAGACACTAACCTAGCAGTTTTCTACCAGTCTGCTTGAAGGAAATGCTGGCTCAATAGTTTATTGTTGCTTTGCAGGTGACTTGGTTTCCTTGAGCACCTGCCACTTGATGTGTCTAAGAGAACGTGGGTGACCACCAGTGGATTGGCACAAGGGAGTTTTATGGTGCTGCAGGATTAAGTGAAGAGATGAAAGCAAGAGTGTTAGTCATGGTTTAAGGAATTACAATGCTTATGAAACACTGCGTGTTTCTTGTCTTCTGATCCAGCGAAAGTCACGTTCACACAATGGAGTGTTGTTGAGTTGTTTTCTCCTAGATGGGAATAAAACTGGTAGTCTTATCTAGGGGAGTTTCACCCAGAGAGTCCTACCAAGTGGAGACTGCTATTAGAGGTGCTGGACCTGGTACAAAGTCACCTCTGTCTTTAGAATGAGAGAAGTTACTGAGAAATCCCCGTAATAGTGTGTGCTGCAAGTGCACCGAATTTATGGCTGTTCAGCTTTTTTCCCAAACCAAAGGTTTTTGCAGGGCAGGGCATGATGTCTCTGTCCAAGGAAGTGACAGTCACTTTTCCCTCCTGCTGTGAGGTGGGTAATAAGATTCACAATAGGTCACTTAACTGGAGAGTGTGGAGTAGATTGTGAGTCTCTTCTGTTCATTCTTGGTGGGGGCTGTGTGATGATTCTGTGTGCTTAGGTAATTTGTAGTCACAGTATGAAAGGGAGGGGGAATCTTGTCTTTGTAACAGGGTCAAAATGACTGATAGTAGACTATGGCAGCATAAAGTGAAAAAGAGCCTCTGCCTTCTTCACAGTCTGAGTCTAAGGACTGCCTAAAGCAAGAGCAGTGATTCAGTTTCACTTATATGGGGCAGGGGGAAAATAGCAGCTCCTAGAGCCTACAGCAGAGCGACGCTGCTGAACTTTCTGAAGAGACCTTGTACTTAGTTTTTCATTGCTCTTTGCCATCTAGCAAATGGAACAAGCAGACAACCTGCTCCTGCTCCTTTATTAAGGAGCTGGTGTTAGAGCTAGCTGGATCTGGCTGGCTGAAGGATCAGAGCAGTGGCTCCTGCCCTGAGTTGCTAGAGAGATGTGGCTGCAGCTTATCCCTGTCCCTTTGGGTCCTATCAGTAGTGAAGCTGAGTGCAAATTTGTGAGACAAGCTTGCATGTGCACATGTATGCTCTGTATGGGCATGGCTGAGCACACACTGACACAGGCAGAAGCCTCTTGCCTTTGCAGACACCTGCATAACCAAAGGCTGTGTGAATGGCCAACTTCTTTTGACCTGTTGCTGGTCAGGAAAGATCCTCTATTCAGGTCTCTGGTGGCTATGCCACAGTTCCATGGTTTCTCTGACTTGCTTGCTTATCTAGCTTGAGTTTTGTTGGTGTGTCTTATGCACAGACAATAATGAGCACACAATAGCATGGAAGAGAGTTCCATAAGAAGGTAAGACAGACAGTGGTGGTCAGGTATGGGCTCAGTTAGACAGGCAATCAGCAGCCTGCTTACACACAGTCAACCCATGAAATTCTCACCTCTGCTTTCTCATGCTTGTGCTCCACCTTGACCCTCTCCTTTTCTTACCTTTAATCCTGCTCTTAAACATCTCAGAAAGCCTTACACATTGCCACAACCCCCCCCTCCCCATCCCCCAAAACCTTCCACAATAGCTTTTGCATGTAAGCATTTACACAGTAAGGTCTCCCTCAGACATCCCAGAATAAGTTTGCTCTTTTTTTATGAGACTCATTCTTGATAACCTACAATAATCCTGTTTTTTCCCTTATCAGTTACCAAGTTTCTGGTTGAACTTCTTCAAGGTTATACTCAGAGGTTCCTTTCATGGCCCATGGATCAGTATCTTACGGGTTCTGGTCTTTGTTATTGTCTCTGTTATCTGCTCTTGGTTAGGGTTTGTGTATTTGTGTGCTTAATTTATTACCTCTCCTGTTCCTTGCCTTGGCTTTCATGTTGAGTATCTGTTAGGCAGATATCCTTGCAGTTCCTTGCCCTGTTAGAGCATTAGTTTGTGAGAGGTGGTGTCTTGTACCCATTGGTGCAGAAGCCCATTGTGGTCAGAGCTGTGTTTCTGAAGTCTTGGATGGCCTCAGAGCTGGAAGAGACCATCAGGGCTGCATGAAGTCTCTGCCATCATTCAGACTTCTGGGACAGTTGTCTCTAACTATATTTCAGCATAGTAATGTCAATTCTGTGTTACAGCAGTTGTGACTCACAGTCTTATCTTTGCTTGGTGGGTGACTGTTCTGTTGTCATCACGAATTGAGTCTATTCTAACAATATACTGCTCATGATAAACTCTTAAGTTTTGGAGTGAAGATGGAGTTCGTGCAGGATCACAGGATTCCCACCTCTTGCAAGAGGCTGGGTAGAGTGGACATAACACAGTGGTGGTTCAGCCATCTGGGAAGTGAAGGAGTTGGTACAAGTGCTTCTTCCTGTGTTGTCCCAGGCCAACAAGCAAGGAGCAGCTAGCATTGGAAAGCTGTGGGCAAGATTTCTTGGTGTCTCTCATATTGTCTTTTGCCTGTTAGTGGCATTGCTGGCTTTCCTTTATATTTAGAAAAGCCAGTATTAGAAACAGGAGCCAAACCCCAGTTTCCTTATTGTTTTCTTGCAAACATCTTATGTCTTCTCTAATTGAGTTTTTTTTGGTGTATAATGTTTGGATCAGGGGTCTCACTTCTTACGCTACCATAGAAACATACACAGAAAACTGAGGTAAGACTCTGTTTACCTTGGTCTATAGCAAGGTTTAAATTGTTAGTTTTGTAGAACTCTGATATCCTAGTATTTGCTTTTTATAAGAAAACCTACCTGTAGGCTTGATTAGGCATAACCCAAAGCAAATCTAAAAGGTAGAATCAAAGCAGTCATGTGCTTTGATTACTCAGTGCCTCTCTCTTTTCCCCCATTGAGGTGAATCAAGTCCAACTCGTCGTGAAGCAGTGAAAAGGAAGACTGCAGAATACCTTATGCGTGCTGAACAGATTTCCAGCTTCTGCCATAAACCCTCAGAAGATTCATCTGTTTCTATGGTAGGCTTCAGTTTCCTTTCTTTCTGACCAGAATTTCGTGTAATTAAATTGTCCTGTCATTTAGCAAAACAAATATGAGCTTGAGCTTTGCAAACTGTCTGGAATTTCTCTTTCAGGGAACCTGAGGAGTGTTCTGATGTTATTCTGTTAAGTTTCCATTCTTCTTGTTTGCATTTCCTAGCATCGAGTGCTTCATTTAATACAGGCCTGGTTTTTTTGCATGCTTTCCTCTGCTCACAGCTTATGCAATGTAAATGATGTAAGCACATGGTAATGGAAACACTTTTAATCATGCTAATGAATTTAAAGCAAAAATCTATGCTAGAGCATAACATTGCATTTGACTTTCCCTTGCTATTGCTCAGTTCTATAGGGAGCAAGAAAGCTATTGGCTTCTTTAGCCTATGGTATAGCAGTGTATATCAGAAGTGAGTCAAGCACACGGCAAGGGGAGATGAGATGAATTTCCCTCAAAATAAGTACTTAATTGAGCAAAGGTTCTTCCAGATCCCTTCATATGTCTTGGATATCCTGACGTGATCAACTGCTTCTTGCTTTTTGAGGAGGTCCTGTAGTAATTCCTACCTTCTTAAGCAGAAACACCCTTATCTGTACTTGTACAGAAGACAAACAAAACTTGGTCCAAGATACCCTCAGTAAATGTCTACTTTGCCCTTCCCCAAACAGTTCCTTTGGAACTTATCTGTTCTTAACTTCAGACTTTTACTGCAGTCATGCTAAAACTGTGTGTGCTTGTCAGTGACCGCCCTATTGTAGTAAATATAAAAGTCACCAACTCCCTGTCTCTCTACATTTATATTAAGTGAGGACAAAAAGGGCACAAGATTATTGCTTCTTATTTTGCACAGATCTAAAAATGCTTGAAGGAGACCACTGCTGCAGAAATGGGAAGCCTTCTAAAACCCAGCTCCCTAATAAGTAAATGAAAAAAGCAAAGGCAGTGATTTTGAAGGGTAGCTTTTTAATGTTGCGAGCCCACAAGTACAGTTTTGAGGATGTTCCAAATGGGATATATTTTGTGACATTTGGAGTCTTGCTGCTGCTATGAAGTGTACTTTGAACAATTTAGTGTTTTGGACTGATAGGAACTCCTACTAGGTAGTCTTTCTTTGGGTCAAACACCCCTGAAAATGGGGAAGAATCTGTATTGAATGGAAACCTCAGTGTGTTTGGAAACTGCAGAACAAGATAAAAAAAAAAAGTGAACAACCTATTTTTGCCTTTTTATAAGTTTAAAAGTGAATTGTGGTTGGGAAGGAGGAAGAAATAGGCTGTATTTTTGTATGTGAACTTGAGAGGTAAAGTATTTCCTCTTTTATGCTGGACAGAATAAGGCACTGCCTTCTTTGCAGACCCAAAGGAAAGCAGGACTAATCGGGATAAGACAAGGAGAAAAAAAGGTGATGAGAATACAAAACCATTCTCCTTCTGTGTTAAACCTCAGACCTGACAAGTTAGGGCAAACCTGACTTTGCACAAGCAAAATGGTGCACCTGGCTTATTATTCTTGTCACAAAGCCCCACCATGTTCCCACGTTTGGCTTTGCTTTCCTAAGTATGTTTGTGTATTTTAATATCCTTTCTTTGCTCTTCATAATGCATAAATTTGACCTTCATCATAGAGCATTGGAATTTGCTGGCATCAAGGCAGGTGATGCTTCTGGGTCATGATAGTGGTGGTGAGGACCAGCTTGTTTCCAAGTTGATAGCTGAAAGTGCATTGGGAAAAGGGCTCTACCTCCAAAGTTGTAAGGGTAGTGGTAGGAACCACTAAGGGTTGGCAGGGTGTGTGCTTTGGTTCAGTGTCTTGAGGCAAGTGGGGACTGTAACTCTTCTGTGCATTGGTTCCTGAACAGATCTGCATTCTGGCATCTTAGTGCTTTTCACATTTACTGCTCCAGATAGTTTATATTGGAGTTTGCATGAGTTATTCCACCCCTTGCAGACAGTGATAAGTGAGCTGAAATGACCTGCATCTCTATATAGCATGTCCTCCTCCTAAAGGAATCAAGTCTCTAGTGTACAGGTGTGTATACCTCTTTTCATTGTCACTTCACACCAGCTTGATGTTTCTCTGCCATTTACATGCCATTGGGCATGCTGAGGCAAGGCTGGTCTGTTGCCACCTCCGTGGCACTGCTGTAGGTCATGCTGACTGATACCATCTCTTCAAATGCTGGTGCTTGGGCACGATATGTGTGCCAGTGCTTTAAATAACACTACACAATAGCTTCTTTGCCCACATGCATCTGTAAAGAGGACTCTCATCAATATTTCTGGAGACATACTGAGGTCTTTGAGAGCCACTGCATGCGTAGGATGCCTGGCCTAGAAGCATGGCCAAGTCAGCACAGTTTGAACCATAAAACTGAAATTGGTTTGCGAGAAAATGAAGGCCAATCCTGTTCTTCAGCAGTACCTTTGGCAATATTACATTGGCAGAGTGTGGTTTCCTTACAGGAAGCATGATTCAGTGCAGAGAACATCATGGACCGTAGCGGTGCTGTGACTTTCCACCTTGGAGGAAGAAGTCTGACTTGTAAGCAAGCATAGGAATTTAAGGCAAAGTGTTCTTGTTCGTGACCTGATGTTGGAAGGCGGAAGTGCTTTGTCAACCGTGTCTGGTGTAGATAGCTGTGTTTCCTATTGTGCTCTTACAAGGAGCAATTACAGTGATCAGCATCAAAACTAGGCTTACCTGTCCTTTTTAGACATGACATTTTACTTCTTTCTCATCCACCAGAATGAGAGGAAGAGGTGAGCTTCAATTATCATCCTGCATCCTTCAGCCTCTCACATATCCCAGAGTCTTGGGCTATCAATTGGGTGCTGAGCCATGTGCAGCATAAAGACTGCCTGCTGAATGCACCCCAAGCCAGCCATTTGCCATCTGAACACCACATGAGGGTAAAGCATGGTGGATTTTCTCTAGGGGCCCGGGCAGAAGGAAGCAAGCCATTCCCCCTCAGCTTGAAATGCCAGGCCCTTTGCTTTGAAAACCAGATTTCCCTAGAGGCAAAGGCCTGGCATTTCAGAGCTGAGAAACAAAGATTATCTTTGGTGCCATGGAAACCAAACAAAGAAGTTTGTTACTTGCCTTCCTTTGACAAAAGCCAACAGTGTAGTCCTCAAGGATAGCATCCTTAGTAACCACCCTGCTGCTGGCAAGTCTGAGTGCTGAAGAGAGGAGCACAAGAGGAGGTGTTTGAAGAACTCTTGGCACTGTTGAAAGAAGGTTATGGGCAGAGGGCTTATGGATGGATAGAAGATTTCTTAAGGCTGAAGAGAAGCACAAGGAATTGACGCAACTATGACTGACCATGAACTGGGAATTCACTTGACAGGGTCTCATAAACATTGAGAAAAGCCTTGCTGTGACCCATGGGAGATGTGGAGGCAGCTTCTGGAGGTTGTAAACAGGCATGTAGACCTCCTGGAAAAACAAGCTGCAGCAAATGCTGTCCTCCTCTTCCTCCTGTGGCACAGCACGGCTGCCTCAAGGGCTTTCTCAATGATAAGCACTCAAGGATGCTGTGTAACAGCAGTAGCAGGCCATTTTGCAGACACTGAAGGTGTATTTTCTCCTCTGCCCCTTTAGTAACAGCTGTGTGGAGCCACCTCCAAACCTGAGTATGAGCTACAGCACAGCCTTTGCATCTCACTGGATTGACAGTTGGAAAGCTGCAGTCTCACAAAGCTGTCAACTGCAAGGCCCAGCACAGCTGTGTGCACAGGCTTTGGGTCTGGTTTGACTTTGGTATTATTATAATGCATGGGTTTTTTTCACTTTTTGAAATTATTTATAATGCTACTTATGCCAATTTTTTATATTAAGAATTGCTTCTTTGAGCACCATTTTATATATATATATTTAATATATATAT
>NDXB01019891.1:3747-14540 GCA_002631895.1 Agapornis roseicollis | reverse complement strand
ATATTAAGAATTGCTTCTGGGAGCACCATTTTATATATATATATTTATATATATATATATATATTTATATATAGAGAGAAGGGCCTGGCCATGCTACAGTTACTGAAGTCATCAGACACAGGTCTCTGAATGGTGAGGGGAGATCACGTTTTGGTGTGTAGCTCTGCACTGGTGTTTGTGAAAGTGCTCTTTTTGCATCCTGAGCTTCTCTGGTGACTGCTGTCAAAGGTGGCAACATGAGCAATAGCATCATTTTCTATCAAATGGTGTTTGTGTCACTGAGCTAGGAGTAGTGTTCTTGCCTTAAATGAGTTTAACATCAGAGGCTTTTCCTCTTGCTTGGCTCCTGGTGTACTTCTCTTTCTCTCCCTGCTCTTACAACTGCTGGCAGTGATGCCAAAGCTGAGATAGCAGCTATTGCTGTGTTTCATTGTGTAGCTTGCAAAACTAGGGCCTTCCAAAGGCAAGTGGAGGCCCCAAGCTGCTGAATCTTTGCAAAGGCCAGTATCACAATCAGCAGCATCCCTTTCTACTTGAAATTAGCACACAGTAGCCAAAAGGTGGTGATGGGAAAGGAACTGGTGGTGCCAGTCCCAAGTCAGGTAACTCCAGCTGTGCTGCTCAGAATGTAGTCTGGAAATGGTTTCAACACACAGAGGGTCTAGGCACAAGAGAGAAGATGCTGGGGTACCTGAACAGCACGCTGAGTGTTTGGACAAGCTGCTGATGGCCACCTGCCAGCAGAGGTGGCTTGCCACTTTCTTTAGAATATAAATGCCTTATTTTTAAAGGCAAAGGAAGCTTTTGACTTTGTTACTCCTTCCTGTTTTATTTTATTCTGTTCCTCTATTTTTGATGAGAGAACTGGCTTTTCTTTATCACCGATGGCTGGATGCTGAGCTTGGATTTTCACTCTATTCAGAAGGGCAGGAGGCTTCATAGAGTGCTTAAGTGCTGTAGTTCTGGGAACTGGGTATTTAGAGTGTGCTTGCTTCACGACAGAATGTGATGCCTCCCCAGCACTGGCCTCTGCTCTTAGACTTTGCACCAGTGAAACCAAAATACTGTAAAGAGCAAGAAATCACCTGAACCTGATAAAAATGGAGATGCCACTGGGAGCTGCGGGTGTGACTGTAAAGGTCAGAAGTGTCTGTATAGTGCATGTATGAAAAGCAGTGTGTGTACACAGTATTACTGATCGTGTCACCATTGGTGGTGTTCTAGAGAAGGGCCCAAAAGTGCACACTGGGTTTTTCTGGGGGCTCTTCAGATACGATGGGTGATGAAATCAGATTCTGTAGCATTATTAGGCTGGTTAATTAGTTAGTTAATAGTTAACTGTTAGTTAACTTCTGTAGAAACGTAGGACCTTCATTCATGGTTGAAGTGTTACACATAGGAGGAAACTTTAAAAGCTTCATTATTGAGGAATGGTTCTAAAAGGTAAGAACATGCAGATAGAAGTGGAAATACTGCATAGCAGTCAGGAGGAGTTGGAAATGTCGCTTTCCTTAAGTCTATTCCTTGGAATGCTTTTGGAATCTTGTCGTGGATAAGCTCAGTGTTAGCACAACTTCTTGTTTCAAAGCAAATATCTCATTATTGCAGAAGAACTGCACGCACTCAAAAGACAACCTGACAAAAGAACTCCCTCAACCTTCCAGCAGCTTACTAGGATGTGGAACCTAGATTAGACTTGGAGGAAAAAGTTCATTTAGAGGCTTTTAATCTTTTCTTCGTGCTAAAACCTTTAGATACGTAGAACCTGGGTGGGTTTATCATAACTACTGCTGGTACTCTTGCTTGGCAGTGTTTATGTGACAGGACAGACAAATGGAGATAAATAATAATGTCTTTTAAACACTGAGCCCAGGAGGCGAACACAAAAGCACACTTTCCTCCATGCTTTTCGAACAGGTGTTCATGACCCTTTCTTTAGAGTTTTGTGGCCAGTGCTTAAATAGATGTTGATTTGGGGAAAGAATTTGGAAGGAGAAAAGGTGGTCGACTGGCAACAGGAAGCAGAACCAGTTTTGGGGTGGGATTTGAAGAGGTGCTCTGGCCTTTGGGGATAGCACAATACAGTTGCTAGAGGGGAAGCAAAGGGAATTGTCCTGGTTCAGGATCTTCAGTTTTTCTGGGAGTTTCTGATTGTAAGGAAAGATTTCTTGATCTTTGATACTCAAACATTTCACCCCCAGGGTAATTGCTTACCAGCAGTTTTCCTTTGTGACATACTTGTTAAATGTTACTTGAGGATGCTGACAAATCAGATAAACAGCTTTTACTTCATAGTAAAAGTAAACTTACTTCTTTGCTTTCACCTTCCTTTACCTCTGGGCAGCAGCAGTGTACTGGGAAGGCCAGGGTATGTTTAAAAGGAGTTTGGCATTCAACAACTCTGCAAATGAATTTACCTTTTTCCTGAGGAAGAGATCCAGGTCTGTGGTTCTGGTTGAACTTGCACGTTGGGTGTTTAGAGGAAGGTGTAATGTTAATGTGCCAGAGGTATATGTGATGCTGAAGTGGTTGATCTTTGTCCCAGATGACTTCCACTTGCAATGTTGTTACCCCCTTGGACATGCAAGCTTTGAGATTGCCCTGAGTAGCTCCAAAACACAGCATAGACAAGAGTCTGTGCATATGAACTGCTTGAATAGTTAGCTCCTGCCAATTGTCTTGCTATGGTGTTAATTCCTAGGTGAACGATACATAGCTAGATCCTTTTTCTAAGGCAATTTGAGGATTTATTTCTGTTCTGCACCTTGTTATTAAAAGGATTTCATAAAGCTCACCGGAGAGCACGAGACCCCTGTTTGTAATTCTGTGTTTTATGTTCTTCAGGCTTAAAAAGCCTCAAATTTGCTTTCCCCTCAGTGATCTCTGAATTATTTTGTATCCAGAATACCTGTAAGGCTTTGATTGCTTATTGTGATGGGTAAGAACTGAGTAATCAATTGCCAGGTTCCATTAAGCATAGAAAATAGAAAAGTTCATTATGTTTTCTTGTATAATTTTGGTTTTCAATGTTACCTCAATGATTTTTATTTACTTGCAAGTTGTGATTTTTTTTTTTTTCCCAATCCCTTCCACTAAGGACAAACAGAAAACTTCTCCTTTCATCTTCGCTCTCTCTGATTTATGATAAATTTAGTTTCCTTCGGCCTGGCATTTGCTTCAGCAGGCAGTCTTCCTTCAAGTACCACCCTGATTGATGTATCATCTTTGATATCTTCCATTAGCCTCCAGGATCACTAAGTTCAAGGCCCTCTTGGAACCTAAGGAGCCCTGCCGAGGAACTGAAGGCCTTCAGAGTCCTTGGGGTGATTGACAAGGTAATTCTTCAGTGGCTCTTCAAGAATTCAGTCATAAATCGACTGCATGCTGACATTTTGTCTTTGAAGCTGTGGATCTTAAGGATATGAAACAAAAGGGGAAAATGACTCAAATGCATCTGCACTTTAAAATAACAAAAGTAGAAGAAAAAAGGCTTTTATCTAAGCAATTCATGTAAGGTCATGCAAAATGTATTTGAGCTAAAGGATAAGGTACATGTTTGGTGGCATTCAGTAGGCTGAGGCCTGTTTTTCAGAAGTGAAGTCATGGTTACAGGGCTGGGGTAAGGACGACTTGATGTGTTTTTGGTGAATAATCTGCTGAATACGTAAAACACAGAGGGGAAGACATTTCTGCTATTGAACGGTTACTTGGAATGGGGGCCTGGGGAGACATGGCTCTTCTCTTCCCTGAGAATTTGGAATTTAAATCCCCTGCCAAGGCAGGCATTCAGCAGCGAAGCCAAGTTTGGTTTTGACTCACGCAAATCATGGCTTCCAAACTCCCAGGGTAATTCCCTTCTTTAAACAGGAAAGCACCATATGGATATTTTTGCAAGCCTAATGAAGAGACCAGAAGAATCTTTGCATTGTTTTGATAATGCTGATTAGTTATCACCCTACCAAGTACTTCTAAGATGATGCATTATTCAGCAATATGGCAGTGGCTAATGCAGACTGTAAGGGCTCATTTCCGTTTTGCCATGCCAATTCCCTGGTGCCTTTTGATGGTTCCTTATTACTGTCTTTGGTTTGTGTGTGATGTACTGATGCATGGTCAATTGATGCACTTGTGTCATACATCAGAAAACCTGTAGCTGGTCTCTTAAGGTCTGGATTGCTCAGTTTCTTTTTCTTGTTGGACTGATGCTAGCTATGGGGACTGATTTTTTTTTGCTTTTCTTTGCCTGTTTTGTTGTAATTATGTGCCTAAGTTGATAACTTCTCCTTAGAGGGCTATATACATTAGGTATTATGGTTGCTTTTATAGTACACAAGGTTTTTCTAGCTCTGACTTCACACGCATTATGTCTTCTTTCCTCAGTTGTAAGTACAGAATTTAGCCTGTGTTCTACTTAGTATATGTATCAAGGAGACAAGTTGGAAAGAACACCTATCTGTTGAGTTAAGCACTAACTAAATGAGTAGGCACTAAACAGATGCAGTAGGCCTGGCCTTTGTGAGTTAGCCTGGCAGTGTGAGGCTGCAGAAGTGTTGGAAATGAACCTTTTCAGTATCTTCATTTTTACATAAGAATAATAAACAGCAGCTGGAGAAGATGCTTGATCAGAATGAAGCTTTTGGAGTCCTTGGTGGGATCAGATCTCCTCGATCTCTCCGAGCACCAGCTCCAGTAAGTGTTACAGGTGGGAGCTGAATGTTATCCAGGTCTTTCAGGCAGAGTTGGGAAGAATCAGGGCTCTAGTGATGACAGAGATAAAAGATCTTAGTGTTGGAGATGTGTGTGAGGCATAATGGGCCCATGTACACAGCTGGTATGCTCATGTGTAAACAATATTATAAGGGGCAGAGTTGATGTTTAATTATTGTATGAAAAGGGGGCATTATTCTTTCAGGTGTCTTTGTACTCTGCATCCAGGCTTCCAGATTCTCCTTGTTACGAACTTCATCTGATTCTGAGTATGCTGCCTTTTGTTTTCATCTATTTTAAGCTGTTCATAAAGTTGTGAGGTGAATGAAAAATGGCTTTAAGCCCAGAAGTTTAGAGCATCTTTTACTTGGGTTTATAATGCATAAACAAAATGCATGTGAATATAAAGCAGAAGTATGCATGTGTATCTGTGTGCTGGAGACGATGCCCCTGCCTTTGGTTTAGAGCACCATCTCACCTCCTTCCTCACCATCACCATTCTCTGCCTCCTCCTCTGCTTACATATGCCCTGAAGCTCACATCATGGAGAAATCTGAGTAAATGTGGAAGTATCCTCACTGGAGCCAAGTAGATGACAGAGGGTGTTTGTTTTTGAAAGTGAATTCTCAAGGCCAGTGTTGAAGATGCTGTGCTTTTGGACACAAGTATGTGGCTGATTCAGCATCACAGAGTTTTGCCTGAACTCCTGTTCTACCCCTGTGGTAGCTGCTTTGGTTTCAGCAGAAAATGGATGTAACTGGCATATTTTAACTGCTGTCTTGCCTAATCCTGTGCAAGACTGGCTTAAACACCCTGTCTCAGAAATGGTGGTGGTTGCTTTGCAGGCTTGTTCTGCTGTGGCTTGAAGCCCCAAGTGGTGTCTGCCTGCCACAGTGCTGCCTCGAGAAAACCAGCTGTTAACCTGCTCTCCATCAAATGCTGAAAGGTTCAGTGCCTTCCCTCAGAGTAATGTCAGTCTTTGTTTTTCATTTGAAGTGTTTTGAATCGGCTTCATTTTCACAGACAAAATGCTTGTTGCTACCTGAAACTCAGGGTTTTTCAAACTATTTTAGGCGAGGCAGAATGATTAGGCATTTAATTTTAGCCTGGCTTATTCCCAGTGTGCCATCTTTCCCTCTTTTTCTGCCTTTCCACCTTCCTTGTCACCTTAACAGTTTTTGCTCTATTGACCCTTTTCTGCTGAATCTGAGTTAGAGATTTTAGCATTATTAAACTCTAAAACATGAAAAGTCACAGAATGCTGACCATATCTGTGCCTTGCCTCCCATCCTTCTGCTCTCATGCAGAGGATGTGCTGTAAATCCAGCTATTTTACTAGACCCAAGGGGACTTAACTTTACTTGAGGAAACCAGGTTTCTTGAATCCTCCTGCTGCTATGCTTGCTCACTTTGTGGTGTCAAAGATCAACTAGGTGGTGTTTGCAGGTGTTTTATGTGTTTGTTATGGGAAGAGTCTACCAGTGAGTAGGCTTCTGAAAACAGAGGTTAAATGTAATCATCAGGGTGGCTTTTGTCCTGCAAATGTAGTGGACTCTGAGGTGCTGCTGAGGGGGCAGCAAAGCTCCTGTTAGTGTTACCGCAGGTACCACATTGAAAACAGGCTAATATCTAAACGTTTTCCCTACTGTTGTCACCAATGTAGCGTGGTCAATTATTTTATCAGTTTGTGTAGCTTGAAGCAGGAAACTTCTTTTTTGGAATAATAGGGTTTGCTTTCAAAATTTGCCTAATTAAAAATCAAGGTTGCAGATTCTGTGCTGAGTTTCTGCCCTAGGCAAACCTTTGCTTTGAAGCTGTAACTGGCCCCTAAAGAAACGACTTTGTTATGGTGCTGCTGGATACCTTCACAATGCTGTTTCAAGCCCAATTTCTTATTCCTTAGAACCCTCTGTTATTTATATTCATTCAATTTAAAGATTCATCTTAAAAGCAGAGTGCATTAGGTAATAACTATGCCTCTGTAACCAATGAGTGTCTTTTATGTCTTTTCTATCCCCTCCCTTGGTCCCCCATCAAGCCACATTGTCTGTGTTGGCACTGGTGTGACTGTGATCAGTCCTTCCACAGATGTCTGTACATTTGGGCTTGTTGTTCAACACGCTGTTTGTTAAGCTCTGTTAGACTATTTGGAACCTTAGGAAATAAAATACTCTCTTTGCTAAAATTTTCTGAGTTTCTGGAGAGGATTCTAGAAGTAAATAACTTCTCTGAAGAACTGAAAGTGATTCTGTTCATCTTGAATATAGAATCATCGGATAGTTAGAGTTGGAAAGGACCTTAAGATCATCTGGTTCCAACCTCCCTGCCATGGTTATGTTTGTGGCTGTCATGCTAGTGTGAGAAGTGTGATGGTAATCCATTTGGCTGAATTGACCTTAGAAATAGGCAGTACCACCAAATCAGTGTTGGTAATTATTTAGAAAGGGTGATTACTACTTGTCTATATGATGAAAGTGCCAAAAAGCAGAAGTATGCAGAATATATGTAGCGTTCACATGCATAATCTGCAGCCCCATAGTTGAATTCAAATCAGGTTATGGTTAGTTGTAATGAAGTATAATCAGAAGGTAGGAGAAACGGGCTCGTTTTATGGCAGTGTGTGTGGTGCGTGAATAACACTTAAAAACTTCAATGTTCAGCAGTGTATTTCAGGCTGACATAAGGACTGCTGCAGTTGTAAAACTGAGTTGACCATAGCAGATGTTTTCTCTCTCCTGGCTCTCAGATGCACACTGCAAAGTTTCTTGAGATCATCTTATGGATTCAAGTGAGTGGCTGTGTGTATATAAGAGGTACGGGGAAAGGGGAGCTGTAATCAATGACACAATCCAGTACAGACATTCATTCTTGTTTCATTATGATGCTTCGAAATAGAAACTGGCTGTAAACACAGTATAGTGAATTCAACTGACTAGCAAGGTTTCCTCATCCAAACTGGGCATAATGGAAAATAGCAGTGGCAAAAATGGCTGCAAATCTGAAACTGAGTAATAGCAGTAAGTGTTAATACAAATAAATAAGCTTTTAAGAGCTTGGTTTGTATTTTGATAACCCTTTAGTTCCTGAAGTGACTTGCCAAGTTTTACAAAATCAAATCAACTGCAGGGTCCTTGTCAAAACTGATTTCTTGGCTCACTGCCTTCCTTTCCCTGTCACTGTGGGATTATCTGTAAGCTACAGTCACGGTTCAAGCCCGAAGTAACAAAACTTGCTCAACTTCAAAGCACATTCTCTGTCCCAACTTAGACTCCTGTCACTTCTTCCCTGTCCCCAAACCCCTGCCACTTGTTTTGCAGAAGTCTGTCCCTTTATACCAGTCTGAACATTTCTGAGTGTTGTGTTGTCATAACCCTTAGTCTAGCTTCTTTTTTATCTCACTATTTCTTTTGACCTCAGTGAATGTTTTATTTCATCTGACACGAGTCCTAAGATTGGGTAAAAGAACACAGACTCTGCTCTTCCCTTTATAAAATAGGAACTAAATTATTGACTATTTCAGTTCAGGCCTCCAGAAAGAAATAATTTCTAGAGATAGTTTCTTTTAATCCTTTAAATATTTAAGTTACCTTCTTAGCTGTTACTAAGTTGCTCAGTCCATGATTTGTGCCAGGGGATGCTGAGCGGCATTTCACACTGGAAGCTGTGTTCTCTAATAAAACCTGCCACCTATATTCCCTAGGTTAATATGTCACCACTTGTCGTTCACTGGCCAGTGTTTAGTTTGCTCTGAAATGGACTTTCCTCTCTGTTACCAGCCAGCTAAAAGTATTTAAAAGTTTGGCTCTACGCTACTTTCTTAGCATTTGCATTATTTAAAGCTCCACCATTTTTCTCTTAAGTACACTATTGTGGCAAGTCATAGGATATACAAGCTCTTAGTTCCTTAGAATAATGGTTTGAAAGGGGGAATAATTGCAAACTGAAGATAATTCTTATTGCACAGGTACAAGGATAAGCGATAATCACATTTCTCATACATATTAGGCAAATGTAATCTTTCTGTAACAACAGAGGGAGACAAGCGAGAGTCCGGGTGGTGTAATCAGAAGAGTGACAAGAGTAAATCTGTGTTAAATGGATCTTTTAATCCTGGAAGCCTTGACAGGACACAGCTGAGGAGAGGGGGGGGGGAATCGCACCCCTGCTTCTGCCGCCTCACCACAACCATACAGTGAGTGTGGCATCCTGCTCTCTGCCAGCCCCTGCTAAGGTTTTCTTGCAGTCCAAAGTACTCATGCTAGACTTGGGTGACCAGCTTGCCTTGTCACTGCCTAGAACAGGGTTTTCCAGCTGTATATGCAAGGAGGATAACCCTGGGTGATCATCTGGTACATCTTTGAGTTTGTGGGACCTGTGCTAGAGAATACATCCTATGAAAGCGGGCTGTTGAAATTGGGGCCATACAGCCTGGAGCAGAGAGGCTGCATGGAGACCTCAGAGCAGCTTCCAGTGTCTGAAGGGGGCTGCAAGGATGCTGGAGAGGGGCTCTTCATCAGGGACTGCAGCGACAGGACAAGGGGTGCTGAGACTGGAACNGCTGCATGGAGACCTCAGAGCAGCTTCCAGTGTCTGAAGGGGGCTGCAAGGATGCTGGAGAGGGGCTCTTCATCAGGGACTGCAGCGACAGGACAAGGGGTGCTGGGTTCAGACTGGAACAGGGCAAGTTGAGGTTAGATCTAAGGCAGAAGCTGTTCCCTGTGAGGGTGCTGAGGCGCTGGCACAGGGTGCCCAGAGAAGCTGTGGCTGCCCCATCCCTGGCAGTGTTCAAGGCCAGGTTGGACAGAACCTTGAGTGACATGGTCTGATGTGAGGTGTCCCTGCCAGTGGCAGGGGGATGGAACTGTGTGATCTGAAGTTCCATTCAAAGCCAAACCATTCCATAATTGTATGGTAAGAGTGCTTTTTTCAGGAGTTAAGGACCAGAATTACCAGATGGGCCTCTGGTAACATTATTACCTGTTGTGTTTTCAGTGTAGAATAGTAATTTCATAACAGAATGGAGCTGTTTTTAAAGTAATTCCTTAGCTCTGATGTGTCTTCAGAACCTTTCTGGTATCTGGTACTGCAATAAGAGATCCTATTCCATTTTCTTTAATCAGGCACGAGCTATTCTTCAACCTGTGTTAGTGACTTTAAAGTCACATTCTTGTAAGCAAACATGTTGTAAGGTGCTTATTTTGGTCAGTGTTAAAACCTTCTCAAGTAAATGAAAAGCACAGGTACTTTCTTTGGCACGTCCTGATAGTGTGAAGACTAGGAAGGAGTCAGCGTTAGATGCTGGGGAGGGCAGGTAGAGAGGGGGAAAAGGAAAAGAAAGGGGAACTCGGGGAGCAAATGTCTGCAGTGTGACAGAGGACTGCGTTTATGTCAAAGCCACCCCGCAGGAGAGCAGTGCATTTAGAGCAGTCCTTAGTTCTTCCAGTGTTGTCCCCTGCGACCTTGGCTGGGTGCTCGGTGGGGTGACTGATGGTTCAGCACGTCCTTTTTTCCTGGTGACTTGCCTGTTGCCTGCCTCTGGGTTTGTGATTCCCCTTATGCTGAGTTCTGCAGTATTCCTTCAGTCTCTTATCTCAGGGCTTTGATGCATATGTTCTGAAGGTGGCCACTGTGACTTTGGGTGGCAGCAGATGGTAAACCTTCAGGCTGCCACCGGCTATAGTGGTGTTAAGTTGGAAACTTAACGTTTGATGAAGAATCAGTAGTGCATATGAAAGAGCTTTTACTGCAGAAATATCTTTTAATTAAAAAAAATTAGCATACCGAAACATTTGCTAATTTCTGTGCATTTAAAGGATCCTAAAATGGTTTTCTTAAAGCTAGACTGGGGTTATTTACCAGGCGGGTTTTATTTCATTCTTCTCCAATTAATGGTACCTACTGTATTGAATTGAGTTTAATTTATTTACCATGGAGCCGTTGGATACACTGCAAATCAAATCTAAGAAGCTAATTTTTTTAAGTAGCTGCTGTCAGCATCAGAATTAACCCTTGACTTAGAAAAGAGCCCTAAAAATCACAAGTGGAAAATCCTCTTTGGCATCACGGGCTGGGGGGGGGGGATTGCT
>NDXB01019890.1:14477-51532 GCA_002631895.1 Agapornis roseicollis | reverse complement strand
TTTTTTTGTACAAGTGTAGAATTGAGAGAACAAGGAATATCTACATATTGTGATTCAATCTTTTGATTTTAGTCCCAGGTTTGGGAATAGTGTCGTATATCTCTAGGAAGTGAGGATCACTAAGTTTCATAGACATTTTTATCTATACTCAGTGATTCCTTAATCAAGTAGTACATGTTGAGAAGGATTCTATTTCCTTGGTGAAAATAAGACAGACACTGACCAGACACTGCTATTATTCTAAGGATTTAGGGTATAACTATCGATAAATACTCAAAATCAAATGTTTTCTATGCAATATATTAATTACAGAAGAATTTCATGCACTAATAACATGCCCAGCATGCAAGACCAATTTTTGATAGGCCTAACCATGGAAAATTAAAGGAACATCAGTGAAGTCACATATCAAGATGAGAATTATGGTCAATAAAAGATTGCAGAGTAAGGTCTATAAATCTTCACTTAACATACTTTATGTTTACAGATAAGAGGATGAGGGGTAGAAGGGAATATACAGCTCTTCACCAGTGCTACTGATAGAATTATGAGCAGGTACCACGGTTAATACATGTCCTATTTGTAATACAGCTTCCATGGGGGAGATGAGCAGCAAGTTAACGCCTCAATACAAATCTAGAGAAACCCTGCTGAAGCTAATTTTGTGCGACAGGATTAAATTTGGTTCAAACCCAAACTTTGGCCCAGTATCTGTACTAAAAATACTGCTGCAGAGGGAAAAATAAAAATGTTTTTAACAACTTAACATTTATTGGACAAGGAGAGGTCTGAAAAGAGCAAAATGGAAAATGGCAAACATCTTCTACAAAAATAGGAATTGTCCCTCCTTCACAGGCCTGGATAGTCTGCATGTGTAATGGAAACCTGGGAAACAAAGAAGGCTTTTCAGGCTGAGGATTCCAGCTGTTAGCAGACTATGGAAGAGAAAACAGACTTTATTCAATGTCTGCAGATGTTTCCAAACTTTCATAGTTCTAAAATTTAAATTCAGTTACCTAATCAATATTAAATATCTGTGGGAAAATGTGTTGCTCATTGGATACCATTTTGGTACTGAGGAAAACAAAGGATTTAAACATTCCCAGGCAGAAAGAGCTGATGGCTCAGAGGCAGCAGCAGATGAAAAAAATGGCTGGAATGATAAATGAACATTCATTTCTCTACTACACTGATGCAACTCCACCGGCTTTACTGGAGTGTGGTGTAACTCCAGTGCAGTTTACCTACTAGGCCAGATCATCTGTAAATTAGGACAAATTCTGTTAATTTCTTTTACAGTTATGCTTTTCTAAAACACTGCTAAGCCAAAGGAAAACAGATTTCAGGGCCCTTTGCTTGACACTCTTAAAGCACAATAAAAAATAAATTCCTGCAAGAGGAAGTGTAGGAACATGTACAAGTAGGAATTGTATAAGGTACACATCACAGGAAAGCAGAATAAGGTGCAGGGGTGGGGCAGAATTGTATTTCTGTCATGAACAATACTTTTGTGTTATCTCAAAACCGCATGTAAGTCATGATATCCTGGTGCTACCATTCAGTCTTTAAGTAAATGACCCAAACTCCAACTTTAGTGGGACCAGGATGGAATCCTGTATCTACAGGATCCCTGGCTGACAAAACACCATCAGCAGTGTGTTTTGCAAGTTTGGCAACACATTCATATTCAGCTCGAGATTGAAACATACAGATTTTCTGGTGTCCTCTCAAACAAGCATTAACTTTGACATTTGACATGCAGTAATTTCACATTTTTATACAGCATCAACAACATCAACTATTCTTTTACTGAAAAAGCACACAGGGAAGGATTGAGGCCTTTTTTCATCTGACAAGTAGATTCATTTTCAGTTGGTGTGCACAATAACATCCTTTTGCCATGTATCTGCCTTCTGCATGCAATTTGCTGCCATGTCTGTGATGAAGATTGGTATCACTGTTCCCTCCAAGAGAAGCTGATCCTTGAAGCACTCCATTTCATGGAAACATATCAAGCAAATCCCTTTACTAAATTATTCCCTAGCATAGATGAATCTTCAGTGTTAAAATCCTCAATTCTACCATGCTAAGTATGCATTACGTGATAGAGAAAATGTATTCTTCACTACCATCATACCTGATGACATCAGCCCAAAGATGCTGAAAAACGTATGGGAACAGTGGTGGACTCTCTCTGAATTTGGTAAGAGGGAAGCTGGTGCTCTTTGCAATTTGTGAGGTTTTTGGTTGGTACTATTAAAGAAACTAAGGAAACTTCAAATTCCTATGTTTCTTAATGACTTCTGAAAAGGATCAAGCACTGTCTGAATTAAAGCTCTGGATAAAAGCAATTCAAGTAAATAACTATTATTCAGAAAACCAAATTCTAATAAGAATGAACCCAGAATTTTTNGGATCAAGCACTGTCTGAATTAAAGCTCTGGATAAAAGCAATTCAAGTAAATAACTATTATTCAGAAAACCAAATTCTAATAAGAATGAACCCAGAATTTTTAGCATGATCTACATGTAATCATTCAGTAAAACAATACAAGCTTACTTGATTTATTGTTATATATAGCTTAATTTAAAGGTTTCTGTTTTTCTTCACATGTATAAGAAAAATCAGTTGATTCACACATATTTACATTCAGGATTCAAATGTACTATATACTGAAGTATACATATGCACTATACTGCTGAAGTCCAGACTTGATATACTTTTTAGAAAATAACAGAGGAAAGAATGACATTGCTGAAGTGTGCTGCTGGGGATTCAGGGGAGATTAGGAGATAAATCAGACCATACTGCTCTGGGTAAGTGGACAGGCAGATAGTTTTATATGCCTAGTTTTTAATGATGGTGAGAAGCATTTTTCTACCATATCACTGTATAAGAGGGGAGTAAATTAGGGTAAATTTACATTAACAATGTCCAAGACCCCCATAGAAAACTCAAGCTGCTAAGCCTTTAAGAAACAGGCTTTAGCTTGCCTAACTTCAAATGTGTTCAAGAACCTTCTATAATATAACTGGAACAAAATCCAAAGCTTCAAGGCTTTTTGAAGAAGGAATGTTTTCTTCTCTCTGTTTGTAAACCAAGTGTGCCCATAAGCAGGGCAATTCTGCTTCTAACAGGGAGCATGGAAACATGTAACCAACCTTGCCCCCCAAATCCTGAGCTACACCGCATCGTCCAAAAGCTTTTTACATAAGCCTACCTGTGCACATATTTCTTTTACTCTCTAAATGAAAGTTATACTCAATTTTGCAATTTTTTGTAGCAATCAATAAGAAAACCACCACAACAAAATCCCTCAACTGCAGATGTCATAAACAGCCTTGTACTGCACGTGACCTGCGGGTCACTATGACTGAATGACCTTTGTCCTGCTGCCAAAAATATCTGATGTGAAATTTTATTCCATCTTAGTGGGATTCTTGTTGAAGAAGGTACCCAGGGACTGAAAATCCTGCTGAGATCCTTCCAGATCTTAGAAACATGTCGATTTGTTTCTCACCTCAAATGGCCTTTCTTACATCTCGTCTTCTGACACACTCTCCAATTCCTATGCATTTTTTGGTCATTGTTTAATATCCTTTTATAGTGTGACTAACTCAAAATCCTCCCTTCCTCACAAATCTAAATTTTCTTATTGCTTCACTGTCCAGTGTTGGCACAATTATTTCAAATGATCTGCTTTTCAGATGATTCCCAGATCATTCCCAGACTGTGAGGCAGCCTGTTTATGTGATGATGGAAAGTACCAGAGGTAACCTTACACTGATACATTAATTGTTTGCATGAGTGAAAAAACTCAAAAGTAATTTGACTTTCATCCTCTGCATGTACCCATGCTCCTGTCTGATTGTATCATCCTTGGTTTCTTGTACTCTTCATGCAGTGCCATCAGTGTCATTCTGTCAAGTTCACTTCTTCACCTCTTCACTGTGGAACATACTCCCTGTACAGGCCATCCTACTTTCTTGACAGTGTCTGGTTTTCTATAAGTAGACAGCATACTTACTGTCAATATCCTTATGGACAAGGCAGCACAACTGCAAGGAAGTAGCAGGGTGATGACACTGAATGGAGAGTGAACTGATGCAGAAAAAAAAAGATAAGTCATTTATACATCTAGGATAAGTCATTTATACATCTAGAAGCAGAAAGCCATTAGTAGGAAGCCAGTCAAAAATCTTGTTCCTGCCTGTGCCCTAGTCCTTTTATTTGATTGTTCACCTTGCTTGTTCTCACCTTTTGTTTTCAACATGATTATGATCTGGGAGAGAGGAAAAAGTACCTTTTTTCCACTGTTTGGATATTTTATCCAGAAAATTGGACCCTGCCATTATTGCTGTTTAAGTGAACTGGGAACCTCCCATTGTTGTTTACTGAAGCTTTTGTCACTGGGTGTCTGAAGAAAAAAAGCCCCGTTTTCCTTTGTGGTCTTGGCATGAACATTTCATTCTTTACTTGAAACAGTTCCTTTCTTATTTGCCTACTTCTATTATTCTCAGAGCTAAATTTAGTTTCTGCTGCTATTTATTTTCTGAGACTAGAGTGGCTACTAGTCTGTCTCCACTTAGTCATTCATTGTTTACGGATTTGGTAAGGAGCATCTAGGAAGTGAAGCACTGCAGAAAAGGATGAGGAAGATAAAACTAGACAATAGAAATAATTGCAGGGAAACCCATTCTGCAGTGGAGCAAAATCAGTATCAGTGTACGTTTCTGGTAATTTTTAGAAACAATAAAAGAATTGACAGTATCTGAACTGTTTTATAAAATAAATTAGGACATTAAAAGGAGCTTGCCCATGAAACATGGTTGACATTCATACAGATGTTTTTCTGTGCGGACTCAGTCATTGGAAATCATTCTTTGGTTTGTATTTTAGCTCTTATTTTTTCAGCACTCATACAATTTTAGATCATGCATTTTAAATGGTGTGCTGAAAAGTCAGAGGAAACAAAGTTGTCTTGGGAGAGTGGAAGAACCATTTCAGATCTGATAAAAAGATCTAGTGCAGCTGCCTTAAGCCCTGTAGTGCCCTCTGCCTTGAACAGCTTCTTTGTGGTAAGGGGTGAGAGAAAAGAAAAGGAGGGAACAAACAAACTTATCTGAATTAGTCATGACAGCTGAATTTGCACTTTGTTCAGTGAAACATAAAGTGCATGATTCCATTCAATTAACTAGTACAAAACTAGACTAATACCATCCCAAATAACATATTTCTACACTGTAAAGTTTCGAAAGGGCTGAATCCCTACATTTTTAACCTTTGTAATATGAAAGAAGAACAGAGATAGTTATGTTTGTCCAGGATGACTTTGTATCTTCCAGCTGACCTTGCCATCAGATTTTATTAGAAGATCTTCATGTCTGCCAGCTCAGGGCAATTGTTTTAGAAATTGCTTTCCAAAAGGTAATGTTAGGAATCAAAATAATGCTTAGTTTTACATGGTTGAGTGCTCTTACCTCCCACCAAATTGCTTTGTTCTATTCCAGCCCTCCTGGAGATGCTCTATTACAAAGAAACTAAAGTGTAAGAGAAAAGATGGTCTAAAAGTATCTGAGAGTAAACTAAACCATGAAGTATCTTGCTTAATCAAAACAGACAAACCTATGTATGTTTTTTGGACCACCTTCGACTATGAACTGTGCTAGTTTTTGGGAACACATATATCCTTCCACTGACAGAGAAGAAGAAATTTAATTTGTCCTACACTGGAAAGGGTCTGGGGACAAAGTCAAATTATCAGTAAAGGAAACGCTTCACACCAATGGTTGATAAACAGAATCAGCAGTTGGTGTGATGCTAGATGAAGAAAAAAGCTTTGAAGCTAAAATCCAAACAAAATATGACTCCAAGAATTCCTTCTTGAAGTCAATGTCATCAATTTTGTGCTGTCAACTGAGATACAAATAGTTCATTGAATATACATGAACTATATGAGACATGTGTATAGACTGAAATAGCTTTCTATACATTCCTGACACAAACTTTATGTCAAAGATTTGAAGATCTAGAAGAAGGTCTGAAATCAAACCTTTGTGGCACTGGAAAACTGCCCTCCCAAAGTTTGCATAAGCTCCCACAGTAGACAAACACCTGCTCAGATGCTAATCAATGGAATTACACCTCATGGATATCAGCTTTCACAGGAACATTTTAGTAAGGGCATTTCAGTGCTCGATTTTAATGCCTCTGGGGTAAAGTCACATTTTTATCTCAAGCCTGGACCTGAAAGAAGTGCTGCAGAGGCACAGGAGGGGTTATCTGGCAGTTCCCTTGCTCTTTATAAGAAATAATCATGGGCTGCCCACTGATTTCAGTAAGCATGTTAATATTTAAAAGAAGCAAAAGAGAATACTGATTTTCTAATTCTCACAAGCTAACAGTATTTAGGTTCCAGTTACTGCAGAGGAAAGATAATACCCCTTCCTTCCTAGAATTACAATAATAATAATTCTTGGTTTTAATTTATGGAAATAATTCTCCTGAACAGTTTTCTTTTCATCCAGCCTAATTTTAGAGAAGTGTGGCTCTGCAATGAGACTTAAAAATTAGCCAGTCTGATGTGTGTAGCACACACAGTGCTCGGACTATATACTAGTATCTGTGAGAGCTAAGACTAGACTTGGGTGTGTCTGAATTTAGGCTCATAAATCCATATTTAGACTGTTAAATAAGTGGCCTGATTTTTTAAAACGCTTTTGACCCAGCTTCTCCATCTGACTTCAATAAGACTTGTGTGTATGTCTGTATGCATGGGTGCCTGTGTCCAGTACTTCAAAAATCAAGCCACATATTTAGATGATTAAAAATCTAGGCAGCTAAAGCTTGAAAATGTTGCCAATAACAATTCTTCTTGTCTTCACCACAGGGATAACACACAGAGTGGATTTTAAATACAGGTGCTTCTACAAGAGAAATAAGCCATGCGAACAGAGGGACCTGATATAACTGTTGATTTTTGGTTCTTTCTGAAACAATTAGGAAATTGTGCTTTCAAAATATAAGCACTACCTTTCCTACACCTGAGCAAAAAGCCCACAGGAAAGCTACCACAAAGGATTCCCTGCCTCGTCTTTCTGATCAGTGTTTATCATAACACATTCTTTGCATGAATAACATGGAACAAAAGACAATGTTTCCTTAAACTATTTTTCTGATAATTGTGTTTAAAGAAAACTCTCATTATAAAAAAAAAACCCACCCAGAAAAACCCCCAAAAACCAAAACACAAAGCAACCCTCCTAGAGATATTCATACTTTCTTTTTTAGTTTCAAGTAGAAGTAGCAGGTTACCATTTTAAAACAGGTTACGTGTTTTAATAAAACTTCATGGCCTGCAATATATACTTCTGGGGAAATGCTGACTGGTTCTCTTGGAAAATAATTCAGCTTTCAACCTTTTAATCATCCTCATGCTGAGAAATTTGTATTTGCTTGGTGACTTTTAGTTAGCAGCTATACAGATCTGAGTGCTGTGATTTACAATCAAAAGGAAGTATGCACTTTTTAAATTTAAGATAAAAAAGAAAGTGTTTTATTCAATAGTCTTTGCGTACTAGTTCTCTATGCATAAAATGACCTGCTCATTTCTGTGAGTCACTTGAGCTTTGGGATAGTACACAGAGGAAAACACTGTGCTTCAGGTTAAAAACCTGCTGTGCTTAAGCACAAGACGCTTGCTTGGAGAACTCATCATACACTGACTAGTCCCACAACACTCTTCAATTTTGAAGGTAATTTCAGTTAAAAAAATCAGGAGTGTATAAACCAATCCAGCTTCTGGTTATGTTGCAGCTAGAAAACTTCACTTTTATTATATATATATAAAAAATCTTCCAAGAAATATAACAAACGTTCTAATTTTTTACTTACAGAATGATTCCATTGGAAAAAATTACGTGAAGCCTAAGCACAGGTATCCAGCAACAGCTGTAATGAAACTTACCACAAGGCACTTAAACTAAGAGGCTAGTGTCTGCAAAAATCATGTTTGATTTCCTCTAGGGAGAATGATGTGGGTAAGAAGCAGGCCAGCATGATACTTACCCCTACCTACCCCACTTTCTTCTTAGTTTCTCTTTTCCATGGTACATTTTCATATTGAATCCACCGACAACACAAAGGTGGATGGTTCTGCTGCAGTGTGCAACTGTGCCAGTATGGCAGTGATGTCGTGGGGGGTCAGGGTCCCACTTTCTGTTATTGCTAATGTCAGAAGCACTTGGCTCCTGCAAAGGACCACTGAGCACTCTATGCTCAGTACAATCTTTGAAAAACAGTCAGGATATTACCATAGGGTAGCTCTTACTGTTTCTACTCCTTTTACAAATGCATATGGGACCTCATATGCAGTGCTAGTAGCCAATTTATCCAAGGCCATACATAGTATCAGTGGCAAACTGTATGTTGGATGTTGAAACTCCTGCCATCTGGCCTTGTTCTCAAATAACTTGGCCACACAACTCTCTGTGTAAGCAATACATCTTAAATGAAAAGGAAAACAATGTGCAAAGCAGCCAGGAAGGTAATGAGTAATATTAAAAAGGCAGCTATGAAAATAATATTTTTTTTAAATCAAAGCACCTAAATCAGGTGCTTTGATTTCAAAATCAAAGAAAATCAAATCAAATGGAAGAATAATTGTATTTGTGTTTTTAACATTTTCTTTTGTCAGGAGGGCATTAGTCTTTCTGAGCTGTAGCAGCAGAAGTCTCTAAGTTCTTCACATGCCTTATTGGCTGTACTGACTGGAAGTTCTTTGTGCTGCTCTTCAGGTGCTCCCTTGCTGACCTGTAACTTCTCTTCAGGTTTTGGGTGTCTCCTACTGGCACCACAATCAAACTGGTAGGAGTCACCCCTACAGATTTAAGCTGAATGGAGATTTTCCTCCCAGCAATGCCACTAGTCTAATGATATTGTTTAGGTAAGTGACACATTACCACTAGACTGTGCTTTTGGCCATATCATTAACTTTAGAATACTGTCCCAGTTTTAGTGGATTAGTTGTTCAGCAACTTGGAGAAGCAGTTGCAGGTCTTACTATGAAAAAGAAAGAGCATCCCCTGCAGTATTCCGGACTATAATACGTAATTGGCAAAATATCCAAGTGTCCTCCTGAAAAAAACCTGATAAGAGCTTACAATAAAGATGTTTATTTGCCATTAGGATTTGTCCTTTTCAAGAGATGTTTGATAATGATTTAAGCATGAAATGTACAGAATTTGATTTTGACATCTTTTGCTAACACTGCTAGTAGATAGATTGGTTGAAAGGGAAAGTACTTCTCAGGTGACATCAGATCAGAGAAATTCTTCATCTGTAATCCAATTCTCCCCTGTGCACAAGTAACAAGAATGGGCTCTTTGAAAAATAATTCACAAAGTTATATGAGCTGCAGAAAAAAATACATGAATTAAACAAAAAGCAATGTAGCATCAAGAAATGAATGTAGTAGTCATGTGACTGCACTACATCTAAACCAAATGCCTCCTCAGCCCTCTTTACTGACAGAACTTAAACAAAGTATCATCTCCACTTCAGTGTCTGAATGGCAGGCTGCTAGAAAACATGACTATGCTAACAATTAGAGTGAAGTTGCCCCTTTCTGATGTCATTCTCTAGGCATCTGATTTTAGTCAGTTTTTGCTTGCAAGATCCTGGAATAGCTGGAGTTCAACTCAGTTCAATGTCATACAGCCATTCATGTTTCCAAACATAATTAGCTCCCAAATACAAAATGTTAGGATAGAGGTAATTTTAAATTTACTTCCTTCAAGATTGAGAAGAAGGCTGCAGCCGTTCAAATTACAATGAATTAAAAGGGAGGCAGTAACAATTGTTATTAATAACAATTATTTTGTATTGAATGTTTTTGTTATCCCTATTTTTAAAGGATGCTGTAGGGATGACTTCTTTTTAGCAGAGAGGAAGGCATGTATTGGACATTGTCAGTAGGAGATAAGACATTTAAGAGCTTCTAAGGCCTTCCTCTCTAGCATTTTAAAACCTGTTAGCTGGCTCTTCATGGAGGCTCTGATCTTCCTATAGTAGTGAAGATTCAGGCTACCTTGAAGCCAGGAGAAAAAACCCAAGACACTTAAGCTAACCATCTTCCCTTTTAGAAGCAGGATAACTAGATATACTAAACCTTGACCGACTGTTTGCACAGGAAACACAGCTCTGTAAATAAGCCATAAGTTATTGGTATAATAGGATTGGTGTATTGTCTCTAAGTGTGGAGAATCTAACAGCCTGCAAAGCAGCTAGTTCATCCCAAAGTGGAGTTAGGAGGGGCTTCCAGCTGCAGAGGTGTAATCCTGTGGGAGTCACAGTGAATAAGGCAAACTGGTAATAGATACTGCTACACAGAAGATGTATGGAAGATAGGGGCTCCCTCTGACTCCAGTAGCAAAACTGTGGCTGGTGGGAGGGAAAGCAGAGTGCTTCTGCAAAATTTACCCCAAAGAAATAGCCCCCGTTATTAGGTGCTCTCAGATAGCGGTGTCAATCCATCTGCAGGGGCAGCATGGCTTCCTGTTCTGTGCAAAGTCTCAAATTCTAGTCCTGGCTCTGCTGCTAGTGTTTGGGGTAATCTTTTGCAAGCCGTTTACAGCCAGTATCTCAGTTATTCCATCTGCAACATGGAAATAAGATTTCTGAAACAGAGACCGAGTCAAAGAAAATGCCAAATAAGAACTAGATTTTACTACTATAAATAATATTATCTCCAGGTCTATAAGGATGCCATATTACTGCAATAGAAGGCCTCTTTATTTCCAGAATGAAACAACATAATTAGCTCTTTCAATGTTTTCTTTAAAGATACTTTTGGCAAGCCTCTCGGGAGTTAAGCTTTCCAGGGCCCCTGCTATATTGACAATACAATGCAAAAGCCTGAACAAATAGTTTTCTTTCTACTCCTCCCTGCCTCAATTTGCTAAAAAATATATGGGAATAAGTGAAAAAAAGATTAAATTTGCTATTCCAGAAAGAGAGATTTTTTATTTCTGTTCTACAGTGAGACTGTTCATAACAGGTCGTTGCTGGGCAGAAGTCACAGTTGTAAACTCATTGTCCGAGTTCACAACGGAAAAGTTTTCAAGAGGGAGAAGTGAGAAAACAGAATATGAGAAAGAACAAGCTCATTTCTAAGGACAGAACAGAGCCTGACTGGAACAGCATAGTTTTGTCTCTGTTTTATTTTAGGACCTGATCTCTGGTTACGTATTTGAGGCAACTGTAATGGTAGGTGTTCAACACAGCAAAGATTCGGGTGCTGCAATAAGCACTAAATTGCCAATGTCAGAAGTGATCAATGCCATTTCAAGTTCAATATCCATGTCTAAGGACCTTATTTCATGTTGACATGGACCAATGGTGATCCTTTCTGTTGCACTAAAGAAATTATGAGAACAAGGTGGGGCTTCTCAGCTTCAAAGAGCCCAGCTGAATGTCAGTTTATGTCCCTTACAAAAGACAGCAGAAAAGTCAAATCCCTAGTATTAATCTTGTTGGTTTTATTCAAGAAATGCTCTAATTGAGAATTCAGTGCAGAGACTGAGAGGGGAAAGAGCCTGCTGTATCTAGTAAGCAATGTAGAGGTTGTTAAACTGTAGTAAATAGAATCTTAGTATCTTCCTTATGGAATTTTGAATAAGCTCTATCGTTTTAGCCTGACCACATCAGTCAGACTTTCTCATCCTTTCCCTCTGACCCATCAGATACGTCTTCCTTAAAAAGATATATGTAATCCACAATATTAGCTATCCTTAGAACAACACAGTCTCCATACGTTATGTCTCTTGGTGCTGCATGGAGAAGCACTGTAGGCAATTGGAAGTCTTTTGTTTGAATTTTGCCACCCCTTAAAAAACCATCAAGGTGGCTACCTAGCCTTAGATCTTCTTTGAATAACAATGAACAGTCTCCACTAGAAGCAGACATTTTTGTGGTTTGTAAAAATACTATTTTCAAATATCTATGAAAACAGAATGCAAGTGCCGTGATAGCATACTTCATCCTGTAAGTTTGGCTGCTGGGGCCCAGGACTGACTTACAGATAACAGAGTTGATCCTTTGCTGATCCTGAGAAGTACTCAGTCAGAGATGAACCTCGTCCCTGTAAGTGCTGCTCCAGGCTCTTCTTGGTCCCAGCTTGAGCTATGGCCTCCACCACATCACAGCCTGTGCCTGCCCATGGTCCCCAGACCCTGACCCATAAACTGACTCATGCCTGCCTATCAGAATGGATGTGTCTGGTGATCACTGGGCTGTGTTTGGCTCAGATTACTCTCATCAGACTTTATCCTGACCGTGACTCACTGGATTATAATTCCAGTTTGACCTTGAAACTGTCATATCACCACAGAGGTGCCTGATGCCCAGGGATGGGAATGTCTCCAGATGCCTCCCAGACTGGCCTGCTCCTTGGCTAGGAGCAATGGGATGGACCAAGGCCTGATGACACTCTGCCCTGCAGCTCTGGGCAGCCCTCTCCACTCCCAGCAACCAAACGCTTGTTGCTCCCTGATGATAAACTGCAGATATTTCACTGCCCTTTGGCAAAAGGACAAAGATTAGAAAAATAATAACAGAGACTACATCCTATGGGAAAATTCCACTTTAATAAGGTTTTTATCTCTAGACAATTATCTTTTTGAAAAAAAATTGAATTCACAAAGAAATAAAGATAACTCCTTAATAAAAAATTGTATTAGTATTTTCAGATGACAGTTTCACAAATAAAATATATGTTCATTCATATTTATGTCAATAGCCAGGATGCTTACTCCTGCAGCACAGAGATACTTAGATGTAGAGGAAAGCATCTTTTTAATATCCTGTTAAGACATCATCTCTTCACTTGATGTTTAGATATTATTTGTGGAAATTCCACAGCTGAGGAATTGAGGATGCTAGTAGTGTTGAACAGGTAGTGACAAAAGAGAGACAGAAAATGATTATTTAAAAAAGTGTTTGAATGGAATTTTGTTATATTTTGTTAATATACTTGGTTATATTTTTAAAGGAGACCCTTTTCAGAATCTGTTATTTCCTGAGAATCAGGTTCACTTGGAGTACCAAATGGTGCCTTCCCCACATCCAAACAGAGATACAGGATCAGCAGAAGTTTCTCTAAAATTCTTACTTGGTTTGTTTTCTGATGCAGAGCACAGTAGCCTGGGTTAGAGCTCTGGTGCAACTTCTGAAATCCGTCCCTCAATTTCATGGACTTCCAATTTGTGAACAGATGGCAGACAGAATGAAAAGGCCACAACCCTTTTGCTCACTGACAGGAAACCATTTTGCTGTCACTAAAGGACAAGCAGAGAAGTCAGTGCAAAACCTTCATGGAAAACATATGGCAGGACAGAGCACACAGGGAGACTAAAGTACAAAATTCGTGCTGTTCCTCAGAGGTGCCCATAGTTTAAAAAAGAATTTTAAAAATAAAAAGCCACAAGAAAAATCCTTATTGCTTTAACTTCGGAGATGCAAACATTGGATGAAATATATTGGAAATACTGACCAACAAGTGTTGCTTTTCAAATAAATGTG
Source organism: Agapornis roseicollis (assembly GCA_002631895.1). NCBI lineage: Eukaryota > Metazoa > Chordata > Aves > Psittaciformes > Psittacidae > Agapornis > Agapornis roseicollis. The sequence continues at coordinate 37,953 of NDXB01019890.1, read as the reverse complement.
AGATGAAGAACTAACCAACTCTATATAAAATTATTAAGATCATTCTTTGCTGGAATAGTCGATGCCAAAGAAAAATGGTCAGAAAGTTTGGCTTCCAGAAACACTAGCAAAAAGATATCATATTTAGAAGCTGGTCTCTGTTAAAAAGTTGGAAATAGAAGTACTGTTTTGAACTGAGCACCACTTTTCCCAAGCTTTGGACAGAGTGACTGGCTCGTTACTGCAGCATAGTGATTATTTAGACATTTAATAAAGGTTGGTTCATCTAATAGATTCTACAGTCAAGTTTCATGATAAACAGAAGCAGATATAGATCAGGCTCTAAATGGTGGACACTGGGTTTAGTGTCTCACAGGTCAAACAGGTTCTAAATGATGGACACTAGGTTTGGTGTTTCACAGGTCAAGCTGTAGTAACATCCTCTGTGGGTTGCAAGATATTTATCTGTTTGCAAGACCACCTGTGTGTCTCACTGCAGCCAGTACGGAAAATGTAGATGCTCAGTGCTTTTTTCTGTGGATGGATTACTGTCAGAGACTGATGAACTGTCAGTTAGCACAGGGCTCCATATTTTTCCTGATGTAGTGAAGGGTGAGCTTTGCTGTCATGCTGGCCTCCCTCTCTGGTGATTCAGACTCACATCTTTTTACTGGTGGGCAAACCTCCCATGCTTCTGTTTTGAGTTTAGAGAGCCATCAGACTATTCTGAATTGGTGAAATTTTTCTTCTTGCAATTTAAACCTATTTATTTTCTTTTCCCTCTTTTTTTTTTTTTTTTTTTTTTTTTTTTTTTGCAGGGTGGGTGTGCAACTGTATCAGATGGTCTGCTTCAAAGAAATACACTGTATCTCTCCACTGGCCACACTNTTTTTTTTTTTTTTTTTTTTTTTTTTTTTCCCTAGCTAAACAGAAACATATTCCTGGTAGTGTGGAATGAAGAAAGTACCCAGAAGATAAGCAGGTACAAATGGTCCTTCTGTGCACACACAGAGAGACAGAGAGACACACAGCCAGCAGGCCTCCTCAGGGCTGGAGCCAGATGGAGTATAGATTGGAAGAAGGAAACGGAATGAGAATGTGGATAGCTGTTATTTTATTATGTGAACTCTGAATGAGAATGCTATATAGGGTATTTACATTAGGGAGTTACCATTTTCTTGGCCTGCTCCCTCCTTCTCCTTCCCACAATGAGTTTGATTCTCTTTCTTTCTTTCTTTCTTTCTTTCTTTCTTTCTTTCTTTCTTTCTCAATTTGTTTGCTTCACCTGCTTGAAGTATTTCTCATTTGGTCCCATGTCAATCAGGTGACATTTTTTATGACACATAATAAGAGTTAAGAGCTGCATGAAAATTTCTGCATTCTGTACTTTCATACAGTTGCATGGCATGGAGGTTGCATCTATTAGTGTTTGAAACATGTTGAAAGGGAGGCTATGCTGGAGACAGATCTCATGGCTTGGCTGGTTTAAGTGCATATAGAGCATTTCACTACATTTATTCTCAGTTTCTATTTTTCTAATGAGAAATATGAACCTAGTAAGTTTTACAACCTGTCTTAAAGGATCATCTCTGACATCCCAGAGCACAACTACAGAGTAGGACTATTCCATGGGGAGCCAGCAATGCTGAAGGAACCCTGATGGGAACAGTGGATGATAAATTTCTACAGCAGTGCAATTCAGGAAAGGAATGTTAAATGCACTTCTGTCCTGTTTTTGCAGAGGTACCTCATCACAGAACAAGGGAAAAATAACCTAAATTCTTCTTGGCTCTGGTACATATGGGCTTTGAAGGAGCTACTTAGTTCCACATGCCCAGTGATCAAAAAGATGGCTAGACTTTAGAGAAGCAAAGAATAGTTGGGAAGAGCAATACCCAGAGGAAAATGAAGGTGATAACATATAAGCTGCTAAAAGAACAAATCATAGACTCATAGAACCATAGAATAGTTAGGGTTGGAAAGGACCTTAAGATCATCTAGTTCCAACCCCCCTGCGATAAGCAAGGACACCTCACACTAAACCATGTCACTCAAAGCTTCATCCAACCTGGCCTTGAACACTGCCAGGGATGGAGCACTCATGACCTCCCTGGGCAACCCATTCCAGTGCCTCACCACACACAAAAAGTGAGGTTGGTATACTTATATAATAAGTGAGACAGAAGTAAGATTAACAGGAAAAGAGGGCAAAATTTAGGTCAGGATTATGGAAAACTGCATGGATTGAGGTCTCATTCTTGTTTAATAATTAAATTGACAAACGCAGTAGTGAGAACCTTGTCATTTGGGAGATTCAGAATGAGACAAGGGAAAGCACTATCAGCAGGCAGTAAGGAAGATTCTTCCAGTGCTGGGAGGTGGAATGAACCACTTATTAGGATGTTCATCTATGCTATTTTAATTGGCTAATTGCCAGAAAAATCAATGGAAAGTGGAGGCCAATGCCAAAGGAGTTAGGCCCATTAGCCAGGGAGAGAGAGTAGTGACCTCCCTGGGACAAATAAATGATGGTGAGGTCAGGCTATAGCAACTTTGTGAAATGTTATGTTTCACTGTAAGTAACATTCAGAGAGAAAAAATTATGATTATAATTTATTCCTATCCTTGAAAATTTTAGATTTTATAAGACTTTGTATGCTAGCACTTGCTTATCCAACTGTAGACAAAAGAGCAGAATATTCTCAGAATCTGGGAATGATTTAGGTTGGAAGGGACTTCCTGGGGTCATCTAGTCCAAGTCTCCTCTAAATGCAGATTCATCTTTGAAGTTAGAACAGGTTGTTCAGGATCATGTCCAGCCAAATCTAGGATATTTCCAAGGATGAATTTTTTAATATTTCAATATTTCTTTGGGCATCTTGCTTCGGTGTTTGATCACTTTCACTGTAAATTTCTTTTTCTGGAATCAAATCAGAATTTTCCTTGCTATCTCTATTCTTCTGTGCCATTAAGCTGCCCCTTGAAATGACAACATAACTATAGAAATTGTAAAGCAATTATAAAGCAAAAGTTACTACACAATAAGAACAGATTAAAATATGTTTTAAGTTTAGCAAGTCTTTCTGAGAATTTTCCTTCCCTCAAGATATTTCAGTTATTCTACAGTGAAAACTAGATTGACAGAAACATTTTTCTAAAATGAAAACTTTCTGTTTGACTATAGATCTGTAATCAATATATGACATGCTGCCTTTAACGGCTTTCTCTGACACCAAGCACATAGCAGTGAATTAAAACCCCCAAGTAACATACCAGTGAACAGATCTTTTAACTATATTGATCTAGTAAGGCACACCCAAACATCAAATGAAAATTAATGTCAAAAAATTAATAAAATTGCATACTTAACGTTAGTGTGAAGGCAGAACTGTGTAGCATGGTGACATTCAGGTAGCAGCTTCATCAATTTGTAAGTTACATTGATTGATTACAATAAAATAATGAAATGAGGCAGGAAGTGTGCACTAAGGAGTGGTAATGATTATGACATTTCCTACTGAGACATGTCCTATTTCTTGGCAAGCTAGCCTCAATTAAATTGGTCTGTGTACAACCTAAACAACAAGAAGCACACAGACAAATGTCAACATTTGAAGTGAGGGAACAACCGGCATTTTGGAGAGCAAGCACATTTTCTTTGGATCACTCACCTTTTTAGCTTAATATTGTCCTGGAAGAAATTTCAACAATGTATATTTTAAGTGAATATATATGTGTCAGGATAGGAGAAGAGGTCTGTCAGAAGGATCAGTGGCTTAGAACAAGACCTGTATCTTTTCTACAATTTAAAACCAGAGACATCCTAAAAGCTGATTTTTTTGGGTTGGTTTCTTGGTGGGTTTTTTTTTTTTCACATAGGGATGTTCCATGACATCTCCATGTGAGCTGTAATACAAAAGGTTACACTTAAGATGTAACCTTATGCTGGTTAAAAATACATAGAATTGTAAACTTGCCTCCATGTCTATCCTCAAAACTTTTCAGGGGAACAGTTCAAATAATAATGCAATCTTTTTCTTCACTTTAGGTTGCAGTGGGACAATCCCAGGAGTTAGGACAGATAATTGTCTCAGGGCTGTTAAATAAAACAGCCTAGTGCCTACTTGGAACAGCTCTGGGGTAAATACATGCAGATTGCTCTGAGAAAGTCTTTGACATATTAATAAGGAATAATGGAGCATCCCTGGCAGTATTCAAGGCCAGGTTAGACAAAGGCTTGGGTGGCATGGTTTAGTGTGAGGTGTCCTTGCCCATGGCAGGAGGGTTGGAACTAGATGATCTTAAGGTCCTTTCCAACCCTAACTATTCTATGATTCATACACAACACTTACTGACTTTTCCCAATTTCAGTGCTGAGTTCAGTATCAGTTATTATCAGTCTGTGGATTTAATGAAACTTTCACTGCCTAATGACTCTGCATGTCATCAAACATGGACATTGTGCTATTCTGAATTCCTCACAAAATTTTATGTTGGTACTTATTACCATCTTGTCTGACAGCTTGAACACCTGCTGTTTGGGGAAGCAACTGCCAGTTCTGACATCTGAATGCTATCAGGAAAATTATAATCATGCATCACTCAAAACATCCTTTTCAAAGACACAGTCCAAGCATCATAATTTCCTTGGTTGGTAGCCTGTTAGTATCATTTGTACTAACATCTTGGAGATAAGTAGAAAAAGTTTCCAGATGCAGAGCCATATATCCTGATTCTCAGACGATAAGGAAAACCATTACAACTAAGGGGAACAGGGGAAGGATATTAATTTTTTTTTGGAGGTTCTATATGATTATAAAGGAACAAGTAACTAAGCCTTGCTTTATGGGAATTTTTAAACATATGGAGCATAGAACAAGGCACAGAACTATGTGGATTGCTTTTGTATTAAGCATCCAGTAACAAATTTTGAAGAAAATTCACAAAACACATTCTGTAATATTTGACCAGGTTTGTATGGGAAAAGAAAAAAATGTTCAAACTTCCTTTTTTTTATTTTTTTTTTATTTTTTAAATTTTCTTTCCCTTGAAGGCCACATGGAGAACCCTCTGGTTTTAATAGACCTTTGGGTCAATACCTAGATGAGTACACTTTAGCAATGTAACCCATCTTGGCAGTAGAATCTACAGCATGGATTTACTTAGTGAAGATAACAAGAAAGGCTTTAGCACCCTCTTAAAACATGTGGTTCATGCTCCTCCATCATGTGACATAGCAACAGAGCTAAACAGCTTTCTCTTTCAGCTCAATAGGGCAGTACTTTGCCTCTGAAATTTCCTACCCTGTCTAAAAAACACCCCTGTGTTGCAGAGCCTCTGTGTTTATAATAAGTAATGAATGTAGCTTTCTACAATGATAAGTAATGAATGTAGCTTTCTACAATGATAAGTAAGGTTTAAAGGGATAAAGGTTTTGAGCAACAAGGAAGAGCCATCTTATTTGTAAACATAAAAATATAAAGCTCATGTTCTTAAGCCTGCCTGTTCTTATACCATAGGAAAGTTTTTTTGGATAGAGAAATCATCCACCTTGGTTGAACATTTAAAATATTTTTATGCTGGTTTTAATACTTTTTATAAGTTTCTGCAGTTCTGCTCAACTTGTTAAATACAGGCTTGACAAACAGTACTGATGAGGCATTTGTCAAATCTTACCTTACAGCAAAGTGAAAGACCATTAGTGACTCAAATTGTGGGTTTCTAGTCCCAAACTACTGAGTAAATGACTTGATGAACATAGGAACAACCTATGCTGCTGAAGATCCTTTCTTTTCACTAGCACTTCCAGCACAGCAATCTAACAAATGAGGAGTCTGCTCCTCTCCTTTGGATCTCTTGATAATATATATGTCCAATTAAGTCTGAAAGCTCATAAGCTTTGGTACTTTTGGTCATCACAGTTATAAAATACAAAGATGCACTGTAGAGGAAGATGGACCAATGAGATTTGGTTCATTAGATCCCTGATACATGGCTTGGTACCCCAATTATACTGGCACTGAGTAATTCACCATAAGGGAATTGAATAACCTCAATAGCAACTCAATATCCTAACTTAGGTGACTAATCTTGAATCTTCTGATTCCTGGGCAAACTGAACATTGATGCAATTCTCCTGAAATTAATGGTCTCAGTTATTAGGGGTGGCTGCTGGCCCAGTGATTCAGCTGGATTTGATCTGAAATGTCTGTGAAAATGAAGTTCTCAAAAAGCATTTATTTTAAGACAGACATCATTATGTTACCTAGTAAAACTAAGAAATAGCACCCACACATCTCTGCAATAAATAACGATGAGTTCTTCCTTTCAAGCCATCTAATTTGTAAGTTCATTTCCAGGCAGGCAAGGCAGGAAATACTTGACCAGAAACATACATCTTATGCTGAAGTCTGGGAGCCTCTTTCCAAGTGGAATCAATTCTACTGCTCAAACCTTTCAGCTACTCAAGAGTGAATATGTGAGCTAAATCATCAAAAGTGAGCAATGGCAATTTAACATGTCCTGTAATAAGTAATAATCACCAACCACCATGAAAAATCCAATTCAGAAGGTTTTAATTTGATCTATAATGTTTCCTAGCTGCCCATTACATTGAAACCTCTCCAGCATTTCACAGAAGAATGTTTTCTCTTGTCCATATTGAATAAAATCCTCAACAATTAAAAATAATAATAAAAAAAATCTGAACATCCTCTGCCTAAGAGATTTTTTTTTCCACACAAACCCCAGGTTCCACAGCAGCAGCAACCGTTTCCCAATCCCTCAACCTAGGTAACTTCTTAATTTTGGTTCTTTCACTGTAAGCAGGACAGAAGAGGCTCAGCAAACTGACTTCACTATGTTTTTCAATCACTGCAGAAAAAATATCAGTAAAAAATCCAGGACAGGTTAAATATTGGTTCTCAAATAGAAGAGAAACAAGATAATAAAATACCTCAGACTAAACATTTACACAATGTCTGTTTGGGCTGGAGTGTACAGGCATTTGAGTTCTTTGGATTTCTGGTGCAGTTTTAAGCTATAGCAAAGTCTTTGGCTCAACTGCCAACAACACCAGTTTATCCAGCAGGCTGCAGGCATCCTTCCATCATTTGAAGATTCACATTGTCTGAGCAAACAGAAAAAATGTGGAAAAGAAGCTGAAGAATGTCAATGCAGAAAAGAGAACAAAGTTGGCTTTTGTGGTACCTGGACACCAGAATAGCACATTTCCCATCACACCTACTACACAGCCTGAGCAATACGCTTTTCCTGTGAAATGCATGTTCATCTGCTAAATAATTTGGCCTGAGACATCTGCATTTGGAGGTTATAATAGCTATCAAAAGGGTCTAATATGGGTCAAATGGCTAAATTGCCTCCTCACATTTTAGCCAGACTAAAAGCAAAATAATTTTAATGACATGAAGTACCCATCTGAATTTCAGGCTACACACTATGCCAGCTTTTTGTCAGGAGAGCTAAACAATATCAGGAACTTAAAAACCCCACGAAGATCTAGTGTTTACTGAAAGCTAGTTCCAGATTTCATAGCAACATATGCAAAATTAAATGTTGTCCTATTGATGGAGGGGAGGAAAAAAGCCAAAAAGTCCTTTTCTGTCCTCAGCCCAGATATGGCAAAATTTAACCCTATATCAGCAGTAGAGCAGTTCCCCTCTTCACCCTCCCTCCCTGTCCAGCTCTGGAGGTGTTTCTCAGCTTCCAGAGACAATGCCAGCTCATAGGACAGGGGGAGAGAGATTAACATAGGAATTATGATATTCTCCCTAATAGAGTACTTAGTGGACTCCCCACTGACAGCAGAGGCAGGTGGGGAAGAAATGTGGGAGGGGAGCAGCTATGTCCAGCCCTGGTCTCCCTTCCACAGCACTGTGCCTTCCCTTGGGCTTTACTGCCCTGAGATGTTCAGAAAAAACTGCTTGGGGTAGAGGTCTGATTCTATTGCTGAACCAGACCTAGGCTAAGATGGATGTACAACCTTGGGGAGTCTTACCTCATACTGAAGTCAAGATTTTGCTGTATGTGGCATCATTTCACTGCCATTACCAGGTTCCTTCACCAGTTTTGAAAGTTTACTGTGTCAATTGGAACAGACCTACTGATGAATGGGGCCTGAGATCTGGATGTCTGTACATGGGCTGGCACCACTGGGCCCTACACCAGGGCTACAAAGCATTACCTCAAAAATGTGATAAGTGGTTAAATCAGAACTGTCAGGAAAAGACTAAAGCAGTTGGGTCTACATTGTCTAAACCCCAATGTTACCTTGCTGAAAATAATTAAAAGCAACACACTTCCATGAGGCTGTTGGGAAATGGGAGATTTCACAGGCTGAACAGAGAGCTGTTTATGTTGCCTGAGAATACTGCAGGGAAATCATGAGTAGATGTAAGGGAATACATACAAGGCAGATCTTATTGAAAGAAACCTCAGCTCTAGTGCCTCTTAAAATAATAGTTGCAAAGTAAAGCGTGGGTAATTGGATATCTCATTTTCCTTAAAGGATAGTGAGGTATAATATAGAAAACTGTCAAGACACTGTGTGCCCTAATATCAATAATTTAGTGTCACATCCCGCTCCCTGTGGATGAGGTGCAATGGAGAAAAAGAGTGCTCACTGACACACAGTCCTCCTTGGCCTGAACTTGATGGAACTAATCAAGATTATTTCTCTTCCTGGGTAGCTGTTTATTTTGCACAGATTAGCGCTTCCTGGTAAAAATAATGATAATTTCCTAAAAATAGGTGCAGTGTGAAACAAAATCCTAATGTTTCACATTTTGGTCAAACATTTCAGTTGCTTTCATCACATACTGAACACACTTGTCAACAAGTTGAACATAGCATTAAAAGAACATTCAGTTACTAACACTTTCCTGCAATTCTTATTTTTAGTATAAGCTTTAAATACGGTATGTACTGACCAAATTCCTGTTTTGTATTCTTACATTCCCCCTGAATTTTCACTTGCATATACTATTACTACTTCTGTCCTCTCCTAACCCATTTGTAAATGTTATTGTTTGCCATTTTATAACAGCTGTGTTTCACCTCAGAATTGGCTGCATTTCAGTTGTGGTGACTCGTTGCATCTAGTTTATTGGTCTCTGAAGCACTATGGGAAGAAAGGTGTTAAAAGGAATAAAAATTATTATAAAATTACTATTATTATTTTTGGTGAACAGAACCGTACAACATTCTAAAGAGAATCACGGTCTAAAAAGTACTGGGAGATTTAGAAGTTTAATGAAGTCCATTTACCATTTCTGTCCACATTGAGAAGAATGGAAACATTCATTTTATGAGAATGCTTGCTGTCCCTGCACATCAGCCCCAAGAGATGCACAGTTGTGGCCAAGAAAGGTGTTGGCTATTAGAAAATGGCTCTTGAAAACCTGATGTCCCTGGTGACCAGCATCCTGGACCCTAGACACCCAGATCACTGGAAGAAGCAGCAAGTGATTGCTGTGGGTGACTCCCTGCTGCTGAGGCAGAGGCACCCCATCTACCAACCCAACCACTTGTCTAGAGAGGTTTGGTCTCTGCCAGGGGCTCAAATCAGACATGTCATGCAAAGACTACCAAGGCTTGTCTGCAAGGTTGTGGAGTCTCCTTCCCTGGAGATAAGAGCCACCTGGACAGAATCCTGAGTAATGTGCTGTAGGTGACCCTGCAGGGAGGTTGGACTAGATGACTCCCAGTGGTGCTTCCAACCTCCACCATTCTGTGATACTGTGATCAAACCATTAGATTTTTATTGTGACTGCGTCTTCTGCTGCACCAGCAACTCAAGTATATGCAATACAAAGCACCTAAAAAACAGTGTCAGACAAGTCAAAACATAACAAAAATTACTCAAATTCAGCTTAGAAAAGCCAAGGTTTGACAAGAGAACCAAACTTTCCACATCTCTCTGCTGCTAAAACATTCAGCCTGTATTCTGCTTCCTACAGATTCCTCCAGATTGCAGCAAAGGCCGTTTTTCAAAGTGCTAGCAATACAGCCTGTAAAAGGAAGTACCTGGAGAAAGTTTACATCCTAACAAGTTAATAGATTGGTAGATAAATCTGAAACTACTGCCATTGGACAACTAACCTCCCAACATACCAGTCCCCAACAGGGACTGGTATCTCCTTTGCTTCGCCAACTAGAGTAAACTCCTATCTGCTTTGGATCATATTCCCTGTTAAAAGCAATGCTGTTTTTCAACCCATGTTAGAATCAATCCATGTCAGCTGTTCAGCTCATACATCCCTTTTCAGCCTGTGATGCTGACTGTTTCTTAACTGTCCCTTCTGGGGGCAGAGGACAGATGTATCTCACCTCCTTGGCCAGCATTAGTGAATTGGGCAGTAGTCACATGAGTACTTTACTACTCTGAAAACTTCCCTAAGGCTAGGGAAGGCCTGGATTTATCACTCATCAAAAGCCTCACTAATGACCAGGTAAGCCTGTGTTAACTTGAATCTTACCCTTAATTATGCATCCAAAAACAACCCTAGAGGCCCTCAGGAAATCAACTTTATAACAATTCTCTCACTGCAAACATAGACTGTTTTAGCACAGGTGAGTGGGTAGTAACAGCAAATGACAGCCATGAACAGAGGTGGTGCCTGAACAGATGCCACTGGCTTCTTTATTGGCAGTTAAACTGCAGCGGTTTTGATGCTAACAGCATCTTCTCTGCCATCATAATTCAAGCCAAACCTTCAGAATAAGCTGACAAACTTTGGTTCCTAGGCTGAATTTTCCTTATAGGTGTCTGATGTCTTTTGGAAAGTAGGAACTAGTAGCTTAGTGAACAGTATTCTTGGGATTTGGGAGAGATAATAAAGTTTTACAAGCCAATAAAGAAGTATCAGCAGATCCAGTTTTACAGGATATAGCAGTAGGATTTAAAACAAGCCACATGTAAACTTGAAACTTAAAGATCTTTACTTTTGAAGATCTAATGCTTTCTGAACATGCCCAAAGTTTTTGACCTGGGGAAAAAGTGGAAGGCTTTCAACACTCCAAGCTCAGCAGTTCTAGATGTAGGCATCCAAACTCAGGGTGTGTGAGGACACTGATTTTTCTAGTCAAGAGTATCAGACCAGATCTTTTTATAGTCTGTAAAAATTATATTGATGAAAAAACCCCAAAGTTCTTCTTGCCTGAACTATATTACCTCACACTAAGAGAACAGGAAGGGTAATATTTTCATTAGGAATTATTCACACATACATGACCCACTATTTTAGTATGAAATCCATAAAGTTTTACCTCTTGGCTGTCACAATCTTGAGCTGCTACTCCTCTATATTGCTTTATTTTCACAGGCAGGGACATTTCACATTAAAAGAGGAGAGTCATGATGGCACTAAAGGGCATTTATGGGGTCAGCATTATAACATCTGAGACCATTGTAAGATCAATTTTTATGCATACACGGATGTCAAGCCATGCCTTCAGCCGGACACACCTAGAACTTAATTCAGTTGTCTTCTTGCAAGCCCAGAAACTGAAAACAATTTTGGTTTTTAGGTCTATGAATCTGTCTGCCCAGCACAACCACTTGAATTTTGTGACTGATTTCAACCAAGTTTCAAAGAGAGGTGGGTAATGGAGTTACTTCAACTGATGTCAACTGCTGTAGGGTAGAAGACTGACTGAGAGAATGCAGGAAGAACCCAGCCCTTATTAACACAATTTAACTTGTAGAAACCTTGTCAAAGAGTACATACATGCTTACTGATAACATATATAGCTCCAGACTTGTCACAGTAATGCTGGCTTTTCCCAAAGGAAATGTCAGAGATTACATGGGCAGAGCTGAGGTTACTGCAGGGAATTTTATGACACAAAGAATGCAAATATGCACAAATGCTATTCATGAAACATTTACTAATTAATAAATAAGATCCTCATTAAGGATAATTAAATATTATTCATGATTTATTATTAAGGATAATGAGGAAATTAATAATGAGATCCCCATTAAAAGACTAGTTCACAGATTGAAGGTGAGCATCTAAACATGGCCCAGGCTACTTTTCTCTTACTGATCTCCCCTTTGGTCTGCCACTCTGGTTCTAATCTTGTATTACTAAGGCATACATGGCATTGTTTCAGATTACAGAAACACAAATTGAGTTGTAATGCACACAGGCCTCTGGCAAGGCATCTATGGCAATTTCTCTCATTTTTATTTCTATTTTCGCAGGTTTCAGTACAACTGGCTGCTTGTGAAAGAAGAAAGAACAGTGAGACTTTGGGATTATTACTAAATTATTGCCATTATTTGCAAATTTACATGCATCTTTATGGATAAGACATACAGCCCCAAACTATCCCATGCTGTATACTCACATACCTTACAGAAAAGTCCTGTATCAGCTAGATGACACAAGCTACATCATAGGTTTTATAGCCTTCAGGTGCTGGATGGATGCCAGCGTGGGTAATTCCATCATATGCTTGTTAGGCTAAGAAAGAAACACTGAGAAACTGGATGACCCTTTTACTAAGCAGCCAACCTCATTTTGTAATGTTCTAAAATAACATGTTCTCCAGACTGCACCCAGGTAAGAGGTACCTGAAAAACTATTGCATACAACATTTTATTTCTTTGGACAGAGCATTACAGTCATTGAATAACCTTAAAACTCAGGTTCCAATTCCTGCCTAAAACTTCTAAATTAATTTCCTGTGCTTTTTTTTTTTTCCTTTTCAAAAGAAGAAGTTAATTTACTAAAATATTCCCAGCAAGTGGGCCCCAAATTGAGTGAACAATTTTGAGTTTTTGTGAAAAGCAAATTACAATTTGCTTTAAAAATTACAAAGACTTTTGGAAAGGTATTTTCTAGAATCAGTCTGTCTGACTAGTGATACTTCAGCTTGTAGGTTGAGACTATTGCCTTCCTATCTGTTTGACTATGTTTAATAAACATGGATTTGCCTGACGTGATACCTTCCTCTGAAGTCTTCTGAAAAAGGAAAATCTAAATTAACTGAATAAGGAGCTGAACTGTGCTATTCTGGTAATGGGTATGAAAGTTAGATTCACTGTGGAAATACTAATCTAGCCATGGAGATTCCCATTTAAAATATGGAAGCATATGAAGCAATTGTATTTCATGGCCAAAGGAGTTGTGGATTCTCTGTCTTTGGAGGTGTTTAAACCAGATGAGGTCATGACCAACCTGCAATAACTTTAAATTTGGCCCTGCTCTTACAGGTCCCTTCCAACCTCAAATTATTTTATGATTCTTTGATTTTTCATCTTATTTTCATACACATAAATAAACCTGCAACTTTCAAAGGGAAGTGTCAGACACTTCTATCAATCTAATACTTCAGGTTATTGAATTATTGAGACCTTTTCCATTTTGTGAGAGAACTGCATATTTATTTTTCTACTATATTCAGGATAATTTCTGTGGCAAAAAGTGATGTATATGCGTGTATTTATGTTCATGAACAAGGGAGATGTGCATCAGATCACCTTTCTGTCCACTACGCACAGAGCAGCTGTGCTCCACTGAGACAATATGTGAAAAGAAAGACTTTGGCTTTTAGGCAGTGCTCAGTTAGTGTTTAGGGGATTAGAATTACTGGCTATGGAATTCTTTATAGGAGAGCAAGTGAAGTCGTAAGCCCTTTTAGGTCAAAGGAATAAAAAGGACATTTCTTTAGCATGGTTTTCTTCAAAACCAAACCAAAAGAAACAAAATTAAACTGTCCTTTGCCCTCCATTATATCAATGATGGCCATGTCAGCTGTTCACAGAGGAAAAAAAGTACTGCTTACTAGTACTTCACATACTTCAAAACACTTGCTAAAACCATTAGTGTACATTTACAGTGAATTATAAACTGTTTTCACCCTTTTTTATAAACTAGATTTTTTCTTTGCAGTCATTAGCACTTTTCTGACGATACGCTTACAATACTTCACTATTCTTATTTATTGACACATTAAAAAACAAATACACAAGCCAGAACTAATGAAAAATCCAACAGAAATATAAATGGGAACATGGTTTTCAGAAACTTCTTCAACTATTTATAGAAAATAATTCTGCATGCATCTGGTCAGACAAAGACAGTGTTGGTGGTCTTGGACTCCCCATTGCCTACCTCAAAGTAAGTAAGTAAATAAGAAACACTGATAAGGGCCTATTCACGAAGAAATGGCTGAAAACCAAACAGAGTTGTGGCAGATGGCTTGCACATTTAATGGGAAGCACAATATGCAATTGCAATTTGGAAAGTCCTGTATGGGACTGGATGCATGCTGATGTGTGCAAAACAGGGAAAGGAAGTGATTCACACAAAGTCACTTTATCTGCAGCTTCCCTCGTGGTTGGTAGCACTGGTGTGGTATTCAGTAGGATGTCAGCAACCACCAGGCTGAATAGCTATTGGTGCCCTAAAGCAGTGCTTTGCAAACCCTGGAAAGAAGGTTTCCTTACGCATCTGTTCATGGTTGTCACAGGAATCTGTTATTTTTGCCATACCTGTGGGTGGCAGCTATTTTCATTCTCGTTTATTTACTGTATAAGTGGAAAAGGTATCTTTTGGTAGATATCATTCAGAGTAACTCTTATTTTTTTCAGAGAAGCCCTCTGTCTGTCTTTGTATCTAGACATTTTGGTTTCGATTTTAGGTTACAAGCATTTCAGTACCTCACTTCTAACACCAGTATTGTTACCATATGAGTAGTTCTTCATAAGAAGAACTATTTAAAGGTGAAGAACTAAAATGTAGATCCCACAACACAAACACACACACACACACATAACTGCTTCTAAGTAGAAGGCTTAAAATATTTTTCATGAAGCATCATTACTATTTGGAGCTTGAAGCAAACATTTCTGAAGCAAGGCCAGTTTTTACAATTCCTGTTAGCCATTCCTCAACAAAAGGTAGGAAAGCTTCTACTCTTCCCTTGGCCTCTTTTTGTTTTTTGCCTTTAATCTATTCTCTCCCAGTATGACTCCTTGTGAACCGTGGATCAGATCTGTCTAGATCAGAGGGTGCGTAATATAGGAGGGCAAATTTAACTGTAACATACTGGGATTTCTCCTGTTTTGGAGGCTCTGTAACAGAGTCTGAAAATGTTCAGTTATAGTTTCCTCTACGTTTTCCTCTAGGAGTATCTTTTAGTATGCTGGAACCTGGATAACACTCAGAATGTGCTGACAATTGGTTTGTGTGCAGGAGAACATCATGCAGAGAAAAGCAGGAGTCGGAGGTTGAGAGGGTAGTACTGTGACCAACCACACCTTCACAAAGATTTTTTTTAAATCCTGAAGCAGAACTCATTGGCTCCTTTCAGAAATTCGACTCAGAATTCCAAGGTGATTTTGAGTGAACTAATAGTCTTTGCCATTTTTAGGATATGGGAAGATTTATATGTCATAATTAGTCTACTGGCATTCACACGTCTAAGCTATCTGAAGCAGACCTTATATGCACTCTTCCTGATTATTTAAACCTGTTGTCATGCAGGAAAGCCACACTAGAGTTTTACAGTATTTGTGGTCAGAAGACAAATTATCAAAAGACCCTGTCCTTAGTTTGATTTACAAGGATATTTTGCACTATTCCAGTACTAAAGTGGGGTTTTAAAGTGATTTATTATCCACTTTAAGACCAGACAAGTGTACTGACAACTCTAAATGCTAGTGAAAATCAAGGCATTCATATTTGTGTCCCATTTCCCTCACAGATGCAAAATATTGTTTCCTTTGCCTCTTATCTTCTTATTACTGGGACTGGGCTTCATTATATGTTTTACAGCACTGTGAGGTGATGTGATAACACGAAAAAGCACAAAACTACAAAAAAAAGACAATTCATTTTTAAAGACTCCATTTGGATTCAGTAATCCTATTGTCCCTCCAGTCTGAGTTAATAATGTATAAAAGAGGTTTAAAATCATAAACAGCTCTCAAGCGCATTTCTGTAACTTGTGCTCTGGATCATCCCTGGATGTCAACTAACACGGCTGAATCTCTGCTGCTGCAGAATGCCTCCCCTTTCCCATGTCTCCTCAGAACTGGCACAGTATTGGAGGTTTGAGGGCAGACCCTCTCTGCCCTCTTGCCTCTTCCTTTAGAGGATGGAAACGAGGAAAACCTCACTGGAGAAGGATGGGGAGGGACAAGACTTAAATCTACACCCACCCCTCCTCTATAAGATGTCTGATGTAGGAAATAGAGCTTCTTAACTGGAAGGAGGCTGTTAAATTGAGTGTGTTGTTTCTCTCAAGTAGCATCCCTCTGGGAGAAGGCATAGAGGACACTAATAAGTATTTAAGCCAAGTTCAGGGAAAAGAGATAAGCAGGCAATTCACTAAGGAAAGAATGAAGGGACAGGTAGAAAATTAAGATGCACAGCTGCAATACTTTGCACACATACTTTGTCCATCATTATCTGAATCACAAAAGAGTATCATAGGTCTCTTGTGCTATTTAAAAAAAAGTCAAAGTTCATTTCTTGTGGCTTTCTGTTGAACCAGTGCCAGTTCCATGCATAGTTCCGAAGCATAGCTGGAAAATATATTGCACATGTCTAAGTTAAAAAAAAAGGAAAATGGATAGAGTAAATTGCCCACCAAACCATGCACACAAAGGAACTAAAAGGTCTGTTTGAACAGCTGGAATTTAAAACTTATTATATTCCTCAGCTATTTATTTTAATAAATGGACAGCTATAATTAAGGTTAAAATGATCATCCAATCAGGAAGAGAAACAACCATGTTATTACGGCTTCCAAGAACTTCTACCCTGCGACAGTGCTGGTAGAGGGCCCTGAGTTATTGATGGTAACTTTAGATAGAAATAAAAGCATTTTTAACCACAACCACTTGAAGCATATGAACCGCTGTCTCAGCTAGTAGGGATCAAGTGAATAGAGGGCTGAGGCTGACACATTTCTGTTTTTATATTTAGTATCTTAATACATTTCTGAAGTACAGCTTCAGTATTGAAACCAGAAAAATAATGGTCTCTGTAGTAGCCATAGAAGTGGTAAGGAATGAACCTAACGAAAGTGTATGCACAGAGATTTTTTTCTGTAGTTGCTTATGGGTAGACAGCATTTTACTTAAACTAAGAGAGAAAATGCAGCCTTCAGTCTCTCAGTTTTTTATATAATAATTGGCTGCTACACAAAAGTATCCATGTTTTTACTCACACCCCAAAGGATAAAAAACCACACTACCTTTTAAAACATCACGACATCTTTCCAACCTGCAGCTGACCTGTGAGGAGCAGGGAACCATGTGGATTGCTGTGCCTGCACATAGCCCCATGGAGGAGGAGGGCAGAAATTCCTCAGGCAGAATTAAACATAGGGGGAAAAAATCCTCTGCACCTTCAAGATTATTGTAGGAGGGATGCAGACATTCACCAGGATTGCTCAAAGTACTTTCATCAATGAATACATTTGATTCAGTGTAAATTTGTCTGAGTTCTGGTTTCACCTCATCAATGGGGTTAGTATATGGCAAATACAGGGAAACTCCCCATTTTTTGAAGAAATGTTCCAGAGGTAGTAAACACTTCTATGTGGACCTCACCCAAGAACCATGGAAGTTAGTGAAGGCAGGATTGCAACCTCAAAGTCATTCTTAAAGGTCAGTGAAGTAAAGACTGCCATTCATTTCATGGGCTTCCAATATACTTGTTCTTCACTCTTGAGAACTTAAGTCAGATCAGAACTTTGTAAGTCAGATTTCAGCAGCAAGAAGTTCTCCTTTTTGGAAGGTATTTTCCCACACCCAAAACCACTACAACTTTTCCCACATTTCAGTAAGATCAGCTATTGTTGTCCAAGATATGTCCAGGTCTGTGTAGAAGGTCCAACTAGAAAAAATAAATCCATGAGAGAAAGCTATATATTTTGCAATTGTATTTCATCATTTATGCCACAATATGCATTTTTTCCCTAAATGATATTTACTTGCTTTCTTCTGAGAAAGTCCCTTTAAAGTAATGTTTTCCTAAGTAAGTCCAGAGGTTTCTACATCTCAGAAGAATGACACATTTTGCATCTAGTCTGATTCCAAATAAGTCCATTTGAAAACATTTTCTCATTTTATTATGTAAAATGAAGATAATCAGATGAGAAAAAACATCATTGTTTCCCAGTTATTTCAAACTACATGTCTGCTTTTTTGATCCTCTGGGGGCCTTTTAATGCTTTCTAAATGAAGCATGAAATCCTCATCTTAGGCCAAGAGCTGAAGGAGATGCATGATGTGCACATATTTAATAGGGGCTCAGGAAAGTACTAATTATTGTAGAAATCCCTGTCTTTCCTATCCAATTCCTTTCTTCCACACACATGAAGCAACCTCCACAAATGGGAGAGCATGAATATGGCAAGCCTAGCAGGCACTTCCATGAAAAAACAGCAATTTTAAGATCTGCACTTATAAGGGTAGAACTTAAGAAACATTTGTGGTACAGTATCTAGTGATAACAACAAACTGGTTTGTTTCAGTAGTAATAGCCAGTTATACAGGCTGTGGTCTGCCTTCTCTCAGATCTAACAAGCTGCTGCCAGGTACCTTAGAATTTTCATCTGGAATGGAATCTTCCCAGAAGTGCTGGTGTATTCCTCAACCAAAGCATACACTGTTGCCCTTAGTCCAAGGCTGGCTTCTTTCAGAGCATGTTATTGTCCTACTTGTTCTTCCCTTAACTACATTTAATTCAAAGTCATTGATTGTAGTGGATAGGCAGGTAGCTGATGATAGGTAGATTACCTGATGCTATTAGTCATAATGCAAAGCTTTGGCTAAGCAACTCTGTGGACTCCTGCACAAACACTTCTGCAGTTTCATAGGAGCTGTTTGGATCCTTCAGGTCATCACACAGAGCATGTCCCCGGTGCATGCAGAAAGTAGGCAAGAGTATGGACCAAGATGAAGCAATTTAAACAACTGCTGTAACGAATCTACATCCTTACAGCATGGAGTACCTGCAGGAGCAGGTTTTCAGAACATAATGCTAAGGTAAAAGGGATTTCCTGACATGAATTTGGATAAGTCTATTTTGAATAGAGTTGGGTTTTTTTTTGTTTGTTTGTTTTTTTTCTTTTCAGTGAGCAGTAGGTATGATAGAAGCCATGGAGCTCTGGAGGAAGTGAAACAATCCAAAATATATGCCAAGATGAAAGAATTCTGAAGGTTATTTCTCCAGTTCTCTTTGTATGAAATATTTGTTTTGGGAGAGCCAGAGCGGTCTGCTTTGACACTTTTACTTTTGGCTTTAAAATATCCTTTACTAAGGTAGAAAGACCTACCTTATAAGTAAGGAAGGGCAAAAACCTTGTTATAAAATGATGATGATGACGACAAATGAATCCAAATGTTTTCTTTCAGAGTAAATGAAATACCTGGAGTAATTAAAAACACCTATCTGTTGTTTCTATTTTCCTGAGCCCTCCAAGTTGAATCTAAATAATAGTTCTTCAACTTTTTCCACTTAGGCACAAAGTAAAAAAAACTCATTAATCTCCCAAATGTATATAAAATTTGTCAGACCTTATGTAAATTATGTGAATTATCTCAAATAGATACAGTTAAAATCTACAATTTGTCAGGCCACCCATCAAGCATTCTGCATGACTATTGTGCATTTTAAAGGAAAATGTACTGGAAGTGTGCTGAGGATTTCAAATTTTCTTATTCATCTACCTATTGCTACTATGGATCTCAAACAGAGATACAATCTGCAGTTAAAACAGTCTAGAAACTTCTAAAAAATTCAAGAAAACATTTCTTTTTTTCATAAACTCCTTCTTTGAATTCTTAGAGATTTTAGAATGGTATCAAATATCTCATAGAGAGCTGGGAAGCTTCCATGTCTAGCTCTGGTGAGACACTGGATCTCAAAACTGCCTGGTTGAGACCTGCTTATTGCCTGTCTTATGCCTTGTGTCAATGCTCTTTGGAGCAAACGAACACATGTGAGACATCCTGGGTTGGTATGACTGAAATAAAAGGTCTATGGTTAGAAGATAAATTTGAAAGTTCTTCAGGTTTTAGAAGGTAGACATGATCCTTGAAGGAGTTAGACAGGACCAAGAGCAGTAAAAACACAAAATGATATATACCATCAGTAGACAGGCATTATTTTTCAGCATCCAAAAGGTTTGTTACCTTGTGCCCTTTCAAGTGCACTTCTCTTCAGAGTCCACAATTGGAATGAACAGGTCCCAGAGGTTATAAGAACTTCCTCCTATCACTCAATACTTACCAAAAGGACAGCTGTTTGCTGTGGCAGGGGATACTACCTTTTTGTATGCACAACCCATCAGGCAAAGGGCCTGAATCCCTCAGACCCACAGTTCCCTGCATCTCTAACAAGGAGAAGTGACTGTATATCACTGGGAGTCAGGATGTAGTGAGAGGAGTACCTGGAGCATACAGCAGAGAAGTTATTCTAGATCCCAGATGACAGAGAGCCTATACAAATTGTCCACAATGCACAAAAATATTATCTCAAATTTCCATCATCACACTTCACTAAGGGTTATGGCTCCACATTTCTTACCCTAATTCTACACACAAGAAAGCCAAAGTGAGCACAGGGAGGACAGCAACACTCCTGCTACTCTCCAGTAGGTTAGCAGCAGAGCTGGAAAGGTAACCTGCGTCTTTCTGGTTCTGTTCTAGTGCCCTAATCCACTGTCAACTTTATCATTACACAGATTATGTGCACTACTATCGGACTCTGAGATATCTTGCTAAACTGTATTGCATATTAATCACATAGAGAAAATGGAGTGCCATTAAACACAGATGTACCACACAGATTAAATTCAACTATATCATATTGGAAACACACATGCAATCGTGAAAATGCTTAAATCAATATGGAGAGTGAATCTCTCTGATTTTCAGTCACTTAGACCCCCTGAAAAAGGGGGGAAAAGCTGCCCAACTATATGCACCTAAAACATCAGGCCTTTCTAGGTTCTCCCCCTGACGAGAGCAGACAGAGCAGCTCTTCTGAGAGCAACTGAGAGTATCAATGTTCTGCACAAAGCTCCCCAAGAGCCTTTCTCTGAACACTGACAGGAAGTATTTGCGAAACTAAGGAATCAGCTAGTTGACTTGAATGATAAAAGATAAGTGGTGAAGATAACATCTTAACACCTCCATGGCTTTCACCCAACACTAGCTACTGACTTTTTCTTTTTTTAATTTTATTTTCTCTTTAAAGTTTAGGATATGTACTGACCTCCCAGTGGTCAAATGCTCAAGTGTTAAGTGATGATGTGCATATTGATACATTCCCAGTCCAGTGTACAAAGAAAATATAGAATCTTTATGTTGGTTTTGGCTGGGATAGAGTCAAGCTTCTTCTTAGTAGATCCTATGGTGCTATATTTCAGATTTGTGATGAAAAACAGTGCTTACACAGAACCAAGGCCTCTTCTGCTTCTGACCCTGCCCCACGAGCGAGTGGCTGGGCGTGCACAAGGAGTTGGGACTGGACACATCCTGTTCAGCTGACGTCAACTGACCCAAGGGATATTGCAGACCACACGGTGCCATGCTCAGCGATAAAAGCTGACTGTCTTTATTATTAAACTGTCTTTATCTCAACCCAAAAGTATTCTCACTTTTGCCCTCTCAAGTCTCTCTCCCATCCAGCTGGGGGGGGAGGAAGAGGGAGGGTAAGTGAGTGAACAGCTGGGTGGAATTGAGCTGCCTGCCAGGGCTAAACTGCAGCACCTTCTGATGTGCATGTTATGGTGTATATTTCCTCTCCAGTACTCATTGTACATGCACATCTATCATGTCACAGCTCAGATACACTTAGAAATCATCAGCCTCGTATTTCTGAGCTTTCCCAGATTCTTACCTCAAGTGTGACATGTAAGTTACTACTGTTTTCAGTCTTATATACACACTGTAAGAGAAAAAATATGCCTCTGAAGGGCGTATTTTTGCTACTGGGAGCTAGGAATGTAGGCTGTCATGTGAATTTACCAAAAGGAAAGCTCATACATTCTGCTGAAGATGTACCTCAGCCAATACTTGATAAACCAAATCAACAACCTATAGAAACTGAAAGCTAAATGGGACATGTTTTATGCCTGCACTGTTGTCCTGGGTTCAGCAGTAGCAGTCATTTTTTCTCCTTAGTAGCTGGTGCAGTGCTGTGGTTTTGACTGTAAGGCTGCAAACAGCGCTGATAACACCGATGTTTTTAGTTGCTGTTCAGTAATGTCTGCTCTGACCAAGGACTTTGTGAGTCTCATGCTCTGCTGGGGAGGAGGGGAAGCTGGAAGGAAGCAGAGACAGGACACCTGACCCAAACTGACCAAAGAGGCATTTCATACCACAGCATGTCATGTCCAGTATATAAACTGGGGGGAGTTACCCGGAAGGTCTAGGTCACTGCTCAGTCAGGCTGGGTATCGGTCGGCAGGTGCTGAGCAGTTGTATTCTCTTCCCTTGTTATTTCCCTTATCATTATTATTACTAGTGGCAGCAGTAGCAGTAGTGATTTGTGTTATACCTTAGTTACTGGACTGCTCTTATCTCAACCTATGGGAGTTACATTCTTTTGATTCTCCTCCCCATCCTTCCTGGAGCGGGGGAGGGGGGGAAGGTGGGAGGAGTGTGGGAGAGACTGCATGGTTCTGATTTATGGCTGGGCTTAAACCATGACAACTGTACACCTATCCAATTAATATTTATTTTTAGAAAATGACAAATGCATCAGCAGGAAGAATTTGTACAGCTTGTTTGTAACATGTGGTCAGCAAAAATGCTTGATGGATCCTTGGCTGAAATTAAGCTAGCAGAGCTTTGATCCAATGAGCAGAAATTAAATAGTGAATTCTGAATATTGAAATACTTACCAATGACCAGAGAGCTCTGCCTTTCTAAGCCAATTGCTTTCTTATTTTATGACCATGCACAGAGCAATTATTATTAATTGTTGTTCAGTTCCCTTGACCAGAACACACCTGTCCTGGGTTCAGCAATAGCAGTCAGTTTTTCTCCTCCTTAGTAGCTGGTGCAGCACTGTGTTTTGACTTAACCTGGGAACAAAACTAATAACACCGATGTTTTTAGTTGTTGCTAAGTAATGTTTATTCTGACCAAGGACTTTGTGAGCCTCATGCTCTGCCAGGGAGGAGGGGAGGCAGGGAGGAAGCAGGGACAGGACACCTGACCCAAACTGATGAAAGAGGTATTCCATACCATAGCATGTCATGCCCAGGGGGTAACTGGGAGTTACCCAGAAGGAGAGGGAACTTCCAGGTCGAGCTCATTTTCAGCGAGTGGTATCGTACCCTCTTCCCTTGTTATTTCCTTATTGTTATTATTATTGGTGATAGCAATAGTGATTTGTGTTATACTTTAGTTACTGGACTGTTGTTATTTCAACCAGTGGGAGTTGCATTCCTTCAATTCTCCTCCCCATCCCTCCGGGAGTGGGGAGGAAGTGGGGGGGGG
>NDXB01019890.1:0-14328 GCA_002631895.1 Agapornis roseicollis | reverse complement strand
GCGGGGGGGGGGGGGGGGGGGGGGGGGGGGGGGGGGGGGGGGGGGGGGGGGAGGAAAGAAAGAGGGGGAGGGAGTAGAAACTGGGTTTAAACCACGACAACACCCAGCAGCAAAAGCAGACATTACAAGCCAGTAGATAGCCACTTACAAAGCTAAGCTCAATAGCCATTTACTGCTATTGACGTCTGTAAAGATAAACCTATGCTCACCAGCTAAACAATTGGGTCTCTCGAGTTCTTGAAGAGACTACTCATGTATACACCGATCAGGTTACTTCTTTTGAATAATAACAGTTTTCTTTAACTTTCTAGAACTGTGGCAATCCCATGCACACCTTTTGGCTCATATGTCTTGGTGTGACTCCATAAATGAGCTACATCTCATTTACTCCAGGGCAGAGAATCAAGGACTTGTTGCAGTTACTACATGAATGCATAATATGTCTTTGAACATTGTAGATATTAAACTTTTGCATGGTTCAAGAGGAGACAGAAATTCATAGAAGAGAAATCCACTGAGGATTGCTAAATTCAACTATACATAGCTCAGAAAGCCCCTGAGCTGCAAGTGGCTGCCAGCAGGGAGGGTATTTGGGGAAGTAGTATGCATGCTTGCTTTCTTTGTATACTTCTTGGCTCATGTTAGAGGCAGGATAC
This sequence comes from Agapornis roseicollis, assembly GCA_002631895.1. Classification (NCBI taxonomy): domain Eukaryota; kingdom Metazoa; phylum Chordata; class Aves; order Psittaciformes; family Psittacidae; genus Agapornis; species Agapornis roseicollis. Next base: position 13,672 of record NDXB01019890.1, on the reverse strand, counting down.
AGTGCTAATAAGAACACTGGTCTGATCCAGAATGGCTGCTCATATACTTTGCGTTAGTTAAATACTAACATCCTCCATGCAGACAAACTGTCTGCAGTTAAAAGTCCATTTGTAGTTTCTTGGCTAGTCTAAAAACTGCAGCAAGTAGTTACAGCCTCCTCTTTCCCCCCACCTGAATGATCTGACACTACATACTCCCAGCTGTGGTTATGTTGCTTAAACTGCTGTCCACAGCTTGTGCATTCCCCTAGGCAGAGCTGCTTGTTCTTACCCTGTACTGCAGCCTGCATGAAGCCAACAGACACTTTTGTATTTTGCGTCTGCATGGTGAACTGGGCTTGGAAACAGATCTGGCTGTGACAGAGTGCATGTTTGCTTGGCAGAGCATGTCACCAGCCAGGTTGACCCCTTGATCTGGTTTGTGGTGGTGTGGCTCCAAAGGCTCACACTGGAGCCTCCCAGAGGCTGATGCGGGTGAGAGGAGCTGACAGCCGAGAGGAAGGACAGGATGACTACTCGCACCAGCACCACAGTCAAAGCAAAACCAGTAGAACCACAGCTGGAGCTGCTAGTAATTAACAACACTTCTCCTGCAACTTCCAACCCATTCTTTGATCCTTTCCACAGCCCTCACGGGGACCACGCCCTTCCCTTCGGAAAACACTGCTGCATCACAACTAAGCTGAGAGGGGAAGTCTACTGACAATATGCAGCTGTAAATCTGGGTTATATAGCAGTTTTTACTGGATTAATGGCTGCTTGATGTTCCTGGTGCACACAGGTGAATCTGACCCATTAACACCAGGTGTATATTTCTTTAAATTAGCTTGCTAGAGTAAACCCCAAATATAAGAGAAACTAAAAGCAGGGCCTCAGGCTTTAAAAAGATGAGAAAGAGAAGGAGCACGTACACAGAAACTCTCCATCAAGAAGCCATGTTTTTCCTTAGGCAGAAACAAGCACCAAGGTTAATAATTTGACCAACCAGTGCTCAAAATCAAGATGGTAATTGCTGCTTATACTAAATCCACTGTGCTGTTTTGTTTGGGGTTTTTTTTGCTGGGTTTTTTTGTTTTTGTGTTTGTGTTTTTTTAAGTAATAGCCACAGTTCTTTCCCCTGACTTTTTTTCCTTGGGTAAAATAGAGTGCAGTCCTTCAGGCTGTCAGGATATCAGCTTCTGAAATGGTAGTGATCACTAACAATGATTGTGTGCAGCCACTACTGTATAGACCACCTGATGCTCCGTGTAGGGCTTTTTTTTAATTGTACAACACAAAACACAATAGGAACACACTCCTCTGCCATCAAAATTAGATCAGGTTGAACATAACACTTAAATATTTAACAGAAAATGCAATTTTCCAGTTGACGGTGGAAAAAAGCAACACTGGCCAATATGCACTGCTTGTTTTTCTGATACGCAGAGTTTTTTGTGAGAACATGTCCAATTGTAAAAAAAAAAGAAAAAATCATAGTATAAATAAAGCAGCAGATAATTAACATATCTTGGCTGGAAGATGGGTTGAAATGTATTGTGTCATGTCTGGCTAGTCCAGTAGCTCATCAACCTACTGAAAACTAACCCATTTTTTGGAAGCTCTCCATTGATATATACTCCTTAGAGTATCATTTTCTCTCCCCCAGTATCTGGACGGTAGACCATGTAGGATTCAGAGTGTCTGAGCCACTTACCAGGCAGTTTCTGAAGACATATCTGCCATGTCTGCTGCCCAACTAGACAGCAATCTAGTTTTACCTCATTCAATAAGTGGACACATTTGGAAGAGCAAATCTTGGCAAGTGGGAAAATATTATGATGCATTCCACTGTTTCATGTTAAAGAGACAGTATGAAATTGAATTAAGCCTTTCAGGGAAAAGTATATTGGAGGACAAGTTAAGCCCAAACCTAGAGAAATATTCTCAGGGAATTAAGTATAACTACATTCCTTTGTTTGGAATATGCTTTTCTACTCTTTTGTCAGACTGTTCTGCATTTGGAATACCACAAAGCACCAGCTTTCATAAAGACTTTCAGACAGGCAATGTTGCATAAAGGACTGTACCCTGTGTGGACTGGGACTTATTCCTTTTCTATTTCAAGAGAAGAAAATTACTTATTTATTTATTTATGTATTTATTTTCTACTGTTCTATGTTCTAACTTCTTACTGCTGAAGATGTTGAAAGTTGCCCGGTGTATTCTGAGGTCCAGCATGATTTACAGCTGCTTGCACAGAGGCTTGGGTTACTGCTTTTTTCTTTCCTGTCTATTAAAATAAATCTCTAGAATTTGGGGAAAAACCTTCATTACAGGGTAAAGGAGCAAGTTTAGCTGACAGAACAGAATGGTTGGAAGGAACCAGCCTGAGCTGATACTCCTCTAAAGACACAAATAGCTCTTCCATGAATGGGTGAGAAAGCTATGCCAGGTTTATTTTATTTCACCCAAGAACTGTCTAATGAGAAGGCCAAAGTCTCTTTCACACAGATGCACATCCATATGAATCATCTGCACTGCAGACAGATGTCAAGAGGGACCAAATATCTGTATAAAGTGTTACTCCCAAAGCCTAGATAAGAGCAGGCCCCAAGAAACAGGGAAATTCAGTGTGTTTCATAGGTTATGGACTGGCAGACACAGGGACTGATGACCTTTCATAAGCTACAGTGTGGGTATAGTATAAACTATGACAGTAAACAATTATCCCATCTTTGTTGTTAACACATTTTGCTCCTCAGAAGGAAAGACTACTTACAAGCTGCTAGGCAAAGAACTTCAGCTGGAGCCTATTAAACTCTGTGAATTACTAGTTATTTTTAACTCTGACACAAAACTCATTTTGGAGAGAAAAGAAAGGGAATCTGTTCTTCATGTTTCAGCAACAGATTAAAGGATGCACCTACCACGGGTGAAACACATGGGAAAACTAAGTGCAAGAGGATTTCAGAAAGATTCATCTGTGCCACAGGCCAGATGTACACCAGTAGTGTCATCATATCTAACAAACCATATATTACAATGCATTGGAAGCAGGCAATTGTTTCTTACAGTGGGACCTTTTACCACTGCAATGGGAGTGGCTGCCACAGAGTTAGATGCCATACATTAGCCTGGCTTACAAAAAATTGTAAGACTGGAATGACGAAGGCAAAAGATCACCCAAGATATTACCCTTTACCCGTGAAAACAGTTGGATGTTTGAAAGCATTCCTCACTTTACCATCACTTTGCAACATTCCAGTGTGGCTTATATTTTTCTTTCTGAAGGGAAGATTAGGTAAAAGGTTATTAAATCTACTAGTAAAATTTCTAAGGATTAGAAAAGAGTATAGTAAAGCAGACTTTGAAGTGCTTGCTAAACTTTTCTACAACATGAGTGTACTACCTATTACTATCCACCATTCATTTATTTCAATATATTCCTCCTGTGATGTTATTCATTCCCTAATAAACCCTTCACAGAAATACTGGATTTGCTTTACCTTCTTTTTTTATACCATTATTCTATTGTTATTAGGAGACATTTTGATGTTTCATGTTATAAGATGCTGCTATAACTCAGTTAAAATTTTGCAAGTTGACTGAAATTTTCCATGCCTGGTGTTTGCTCCAGGCTGTTGTTATTCATGTGTTTTTAAATTTCAAGAGTCATGGTTCAGTTGTTTCTGAGAAGAAAGTTAGGGGAAAATAAGTTTTGCCCACACATAAAAAAATCTGAGGCCATTTCTTGTGTGCAATTTGTTTATTGCTTTAAAGCATGTATATAAAATTTGGCAGAGGAAGAACCAGTCCTGCCAGGAGTCCTTTTTGCTGCCTTTGTGAAAGCAATTTTAAAAAACACATTCCACACATACTTAGTAAGAGCTTTGATTTCTCTAGTAGCTATGATTTCCGGGGGCTCTTGCCCCACAGAGCATGGCCAGACTGCTCCCAGCTCCTACTGATTACTAGCTGGACTGTGCTGCCAAGCCAGGCTAGGTTTACTAGGGTCAGGACAGTAATGGCAACTCAAAATTATTCTAGACTACGTATAAGAAATTAAAGTAGAGATTCTCTTTTGCTGTTAATAATGACTGCAGTAACCAACAGCATAGAGGAGGAAACACACTGAAGCAAATTGAGAAAAGGTATTTGCTGGACAGTATGGAATAAAAAGTAATAGTTGAGAACATTGAATCTAATGACAGAATGAAACCAGTACTGGGTGCCTGCAAGAGACTGGATGAATTGAGAGTCAAAATGGCTGAAGATCAAGTGGAATCAGGCAGGAAACAAAAAGTTTGAGACCTTCAAGTTGTTTTTTTTTCCCCATAGTTTTACTGTTATATTGAAGTATGTTATGGTTGTGGTTTAAACCCAGCTGTAAATCAGAACGATGCAGTCTCTCTCTCCCTCCCCCCTTTCCTCCACCCCACTTCTGGAGGGATGGGGAGGAGAATGGAAAGAATGTAACTCCCACAGGTTTTGATAAGAGAAGTCCAGTAACTAAGGTACAATACAAAACCACTACTGCTACCACCAATAATAATAATGATAACGGAAATAACAAGGGAAGAGAATACAACTGCTCACCACCCACTGACTGATACCTAGCCAAATCGATCAGTGATCTCACCCTTCCAGGTAACTTCCCCCAGTTTATACAGTGGGCATAATGTGCTGTAGTATGGAATACTTCTTTGGTCAGTTTGGGTCCCTGCTTCCTCCTGGCTTCCCTTCCTCCCTGGCAGTGTATGAGACTCACAAAGTCTTTGGTCAGAGTAAACATGACTTAGCAACAACTAAAAACATCAGTGTTATCAGTGCTGTTCCCAGGCTGAAAGTCAAAACCACAGCACTGCACCAGCTACTCAGGAGAAAAATGACTGCTACTGCTGAGCCCAGGACAGTATCCACCCCTTATTCCATACCATTCACATCATGCTCAGATCCCACATTTTCAATGTACCATCACTCTTATCTTATATATATACATATATATACATCCACATACACAGAGAGAGAGAGAAAGCATGGACCAATCCCTATAAAGCTGCTGAGTCCATCCAGTCCATGATGTTGGGCTCCATCTCTTGTAACAGTCTTTCAGAGAAGGAGAGGGAGTGTGATGTAGTAAATCTGCCAGGCCTCCCCATATGTGTACTTCAGCCGTCGTCCTCCATACCTGTGAGGCTTTAACCGCTTGGCTTGCTTAATTGCAGCACATTTCACAGTCGTGAATAACCTGTGCAATAGTGTCCATTGCCAAGTCCACCCCTTGATCATGAGTCCATCTGTATGTTGCATCTCTGTCCTGATGGCCTGAAGTGTCATGGGTCCACCAGGCTCAAAATAATTCACCCTCCCCTTCAGCAGTTTCTGTAACTTGTTGTTGGTGACTCCATACAGCTGCTTTCCATCCCTGACACTTCCAGAGCCCTGGAGGAGCCCAGTGGACTAGATACTGTCCCACACTATCCCACACACCCTGCCACTCTTGACTGTCCAGCCTTGGGGAAAATCTCTTGGTCCTCCTATATCATCGGCTAATCCTAGAAAAGACCCAAACCCAACACCACTTAACTTTTGAGATCAGACAAAATGGTTGTGGGCAAAACACACTCTGTGCGTGTGCCGATATGGTGATCCCCATCACAATCAGCAGGCAAGGTCTCAAGGATACCCAAAGGCCATTCAAAACCTTCAGAACTCTCAAATGATGCTGCTGTACTTGTCGCTGGGGCTGGTGTAGCTGCTGTGCTTGGAGTTGAATTAGCTGTGTTATCTGTTGTAGTCAGAGTTTGAGTAGCTGCTGTACTTGTTGCAGGGGTGTGTGGGAATGTCTTCCTCATAGGCTGACTACCTGTGGAGGGGAAAAAAGATGTGTAATTGCTATACATTTCTATCATATACCTCCCAAAGTATAGAGGTGGTGACCACACTGGGAATGCAAGCCAGATCAGTTTCATGACCAATGAGTCTATTGAATTACAAGTCATTACCATAAAGTACAATGAAACAAGAACCTCAGACGATAAACACTAACAGAGCAAATACTGGCTGTAAGTAAGGTACAACACGCTGAAACTGTGAGATCAAGAGCAACAACTTTGAGAGACAATAAATCAGCGTTGTGACAAGTGACTATTAATCTGAAACAATGAATGCTTATCACAAATACGATTGGACACACTCCAGTCAGATCTGTCATTATCTCGACTCTTCGTGCCCCACGTTGGGTGCCAAAAAAGAACTGTCATGGTTTAAGCCCAGCCGTAAATCAGAACCATGCAGTCTCTCTCTCACTCCCCACCTTTCCCACCTCCCCTACTCTCGGAGGGATGGGGAGGAGAATTGAAAGAATGTAACTCCCATGGATTGAGATAAGAGCAGTCCAGTAACTAAGGTATAACACAAATCACTGCTGCTACCACCAGTAATAATAATGATAAGGGAAATAACAAGGGAAGAGAATACAACTGCTCAGCACCCACCGACCAATACCCTGCCTGACCGAGCAGTGATCTAGCCCTTCCGGGTAACTCCCCTCAGTTTATACAGTGGGCATGACGTGCTGTGGTATGGAATACCTCTTTGGTCAGTTTGGGTCAGGTGTCCTGTCTCTGCTTCCTTCCAGCTTCCCCTCCTCCCTGGCAGAGCATGAGACTCACAAAGTCCTTGATCAGAGTAGACATTACTGAGCAACAGTTAAAAATATTGGTGTCATCAGGACTGTTCGCAGCCTTACAGTCAAAACCACAGCACTGCACCAGCTACTAAGAAGGAGAAAAATGACTGCTACTGCTGAGCCCAGGACAGTTAAGTCTAGAAACTGATGTCTGATTTTTATATTACTCCAGTGTAACAATTTTGCTGATTTCAAGTGGAGTTATTCTCAGTTTTTAGCTGAAGTATGAACAGAATCAGATCTTTCAGTTGGACTGGAAAACTTTCTGCTTTCCAAATGCACTGGTGAGACTTACGGCTTTGCATATGACTGTTACAAGTGTGTTCAATTCTGGAACACATCAAGCTGCTCTACAAACCTACAATTCTCAAATGTCATGCTTGCGCAGCAAACTAGGGGACTTTTAGCAAGATCAGTCAAGCAGGGCACAAATGTGTGACCCTTCAGACACTTTAAATCATGTTCCAAGTGAATCATAACATATTTGGTTTGCTACATTTTTCTTTATATTGAAGATGCCCTCATAGCAGATGAAGAAAAGAAGAAAACCAGTTGTTTATTGTACAGGATAAGCCATACAGAAATGTTTGAATTAAAAATGTCATGAAAACACTGACTTAAACTTTTTGTTTTATTGTGGATAGCATTAGTCTATTTAATTTATTTTGACGAGTTTTTGTATTCAGAGCTACATGAATAGGGTATGTATACCTAAGTAAAACAAATAAAACTGCCACATCTGGCCGTACTCTCAAGAGTATATACAAAGCACTTAATGTGGTACAAAGTTCACTCTAGGGTGGAGCTACTAGTGTGGGAGCTGAGGGGGGCATAGGGCCTTTAAGTCTTGCCTCACAAAGACCCCACATTGTGCCCCCTAATTGTGGCTGGCTATCAAGCAGGTCTTGCCCACAAAACTGGAAGCTGAATGGATTCTTGAGCTCAGAGAAGCTCCTTCAGTCAGGTTTCTGTTAACACGGCCTTCCTCATTTGACCACCCATAGGGAAAATCATTATGACTTCCCACAAAAGAAAGACCATAAAGCCTGGGACTTGCATCCGTTTTTAGAGAAGGAGATTTAAAAAAATAATAAGAAAACTACCTCTGAACAGAACCATGCTAAGACACATACAGTAAGATTTGCAAACACATGCTGGGCCAACTTCTGATCTCAGTTGAACTGAAAAACTCTGATAAAACAGAGGAAGCTGGAAGAGAGAGGAAGAAAACAGATGGGAGAAGCAGATGAAACAAGAACATAGGATGATTCATTTATTTCAGAACGGACAGAACCACTTACCCCTAACTACCTGTAATGGAACAGTCACATTTTTCCATGTATACAATGTTTCAAGTTGGTATAGAGATAATATGTGATTTTGAATGGGAGGGCAAGAGCAAATGAGACAGTCTCTCTGGCCCCAGTTCAGAAAACCATGTGCTTTGTCTTCTGTGGGACTTAAGAACATGCTGTAACATTTTCCTGAACTGGAGTTTCTGTCAAGAGATGCTTCATACTATGAAAATGTTCAGAAGTCTCTAGGTAATTATCAGTGGCACACTGAACTAATAACTAAATGGTATTTTGAAACTTCCTCTGAGTACTGCTTTATGACTCACTGACATCAAAACAAAGATCTGTTTGTACAGTCGAGGTCTGTTGCTCCAGTTTTGTGCTGTTACAGTTCACTTGAGTGGATTAAGAGTAGGAAAATGTGGCATGGTATGTATGTAGAACTTTCAGTTAAAGAAAATATCCAGAAATAACAATATTAGGACAACAAAATCAAGCACTAAAATGGGAGAGAATGTCAGAATCAAATGCTGCTTTACCAATATGAATGTGGCCCTCCTGCATGCAGCAAACTTTAATCCTAGGTCATCTATTATATTTTTCACACAAAAACTGTCTCCTTCCAATGGACAGAAAGGATGGTGCCAGCTTTACCGAAGCAAAATAATGAATTGCTGTCTTCACTGTCTGATATGCAACTGCCTTAACTCCTAGAACACCTCAATTTCTCAGAGCAAATGAAATTGATCTTTCAGCAAAGGACCTCAAGGCCTGCTGATTAAAGCACCATACACATGCAAGGTATTGCTAATACCTTAAGATAAAGCTATGTGACGAACAGAAAACAATCAGAAAGATTTTATAGAGAACCCATTATTGCCTGATACAAGCAGCTAAAATTAGTGCTGGAAAACACAGAATTTTAGCCATATTCTGGAATTTGCGTGGAATGGCACTAGGCCACAAGTCCTGCCCCTAATCCCCTTGCTTAGCTGATAAAAGCTATTTAAATGTCACTATTGAGCTATTTGAAATCTGTATCATGAAAGTCACATGAAAAATGCTGGCTGCACTGAAACAACTTAGTTTGGAAAAAGGGCCTCAACAGATGGAAGAAGCTCCTCCTAAACCAGCATTGCTGTCTGTCTTCAGCAAATCTAGATTTCAAGGGCAGTGATTTTTGATAGCTTGTCTTTATAGCATTGGTTATAGAGAGACATACCTTTTTTTGATCAATGGATTTTAAAACACCTTCTTAGGAACAGCAATAGAAACAGTAGTTCTGGTGGTACTAACTATCATTTTAACATAATGTAAGTATGCATTCTCATGCATATTCAGAACACACTCATTCTTGTACTCTTGTAGAAGTGATGTCTGAATTGACAACTAAACTGTGAGATGAAAACTTTTTGTATAGGGCTTTCAGAAACCAATTGCCTCTTTCATACTGTGCCTGAAAGTAGTAAGAAGAAAGTAATTGCCAAGGGATGATTCTTTCTTCCAGAATTGATTCATGTAAGACAACTTTGTCATCACTTTCAGATCTAACAAACTCTCTTACTTTTAGAGCAGGTACTCTCCTAATATGTTTGGAGCACTGATTGCCTGACTACCTTCTCTCTACGGAGTTTATAGGTGCCCACTTATCAGCAAGGTAACAGTCAGAAGCTACCTACTGAAAGTGCCTAAGAGGATGTAAAATATGGAAGGTACATTTTTGGCATGGGGATTATGAGATTTGGATTTTACTCTTACTGTTAGCATGGCCTTTCAGAATGACTTTGTCAAGATTTTCTCCAGATGAAAACCTTTGAAGGACTTACATCTCTCTCTAAAATAGCCTTTCCCTTTTCTTTCTCTGACATATGTATTTTTATTGTGGCAGAGATGGTTTTATAGTTTTTTGGGAGATCTATTACAAGTAGAGTGCCTAAGTGGCCCTTTCAGTAGCACAAATGGCTAACAAAAGTGGTTTAATTCGTATCTTCTTCGTGGATATTCTTTTGAAGTCTTCTTAGCAGTTACAATGTAAAAGCCATACCAATATGAATTATGCATCGCATCACGACAGATTCTTTTATTATTATCTAGATATATCCAGATTTGTCATATTTTTTTCTGGTGGCATATCATCATCCATTTGCAAGATGTAAAAATGGATCTAACAGATAGTGTGGTCATGCAGCATACAGCTGTGGGAATCGTTTCTGAGTTTCTACTGAATGAGATCAACAGCATTTTGCCTGATCATGAAGTAACATGGCATGGGTAAAGATTTCACACAAATTGTCTTTAAGGGGCTCTGACAAAATGTGCCTTTCTGGTTTGAATCTGCAGAATTAAAAAGAAATCACCTGCAGAGGCAGGGGTGCAGGGCTCAGACATTTCTTGAATAAACTTATCTTCCTTGTCTATTATGTCTTGTCCTCAACATCTACCACCCATTTCTTGAGCTGTCTCTGCTGTCTCCATGTCTTGGGATAGATTCTACAAATTGATGGATACAGCATAGTTCAGTGCTGCCAGATGTTACTTCAAAAAGTCTTTCTGGGTGTGTAAGTTGTGGCTGTTAAGATTACAGCTTCCTGGAGCTGTCATCTTTTCTCTTTCAAGGCTGAAAGAAATACAGGACAAACCAGGCTGTGCAAGATCTTAGAAATTTAGTGCAGCACCTTATGGAGAATAAAATTTGTGAAGATTGGTAATTCATAGTATCAATCTAAAACATGAGGTCAATGAACACTAGGGAACCTGTGCTGCAAAACCATGAACCTGAAATATTTCTGGAGAACTTTGTTTTCAGCACAGTGTCTGCACTGATCTATATTTTGTCTTGAAGGAATGAGTGGAATTATTTGCTTTGTCTGCCTCTCGAGCCTTTTTGGCCCACTAGAAAAGAGTGCTTGTTTTTTTTTTTTTTTTAATTTTGATCAATAAATGCACTATTTTTTTCATTTTCTTAGGTGTCCATTCATGATCCTTCCTTGTGCAGACATAGGTCATCTCTAGGCACCTAGAAACTAATTGCACTGATGGGNTGCTTTTTTTTTTTTTTTTTTAATTTTGATCAATAAATGCACTATTTTTTTCATTTTCTTAGGTGTCCATTCATGATCCTTCCTTGTGCAGACATAGGTCATCTCTAGGCACCTAGAAACTAATTGCACTGATGGGAAAAGACATTCCATCTTCTCACATTTTTCTGCAAAGTGTTTTTAAAATGACAATGTTGTTAGTCAACTAAATATTGCATTTTATCAGGAAGGCTGTTGGGAAGATTTCCACTGCTGGTAAGAGCCATATTTTCATGGATTTAGTAAGAAAGAAACATCAAAGTATTGGCGGTATTGTTTCAGTTTTATTGCAGTTTTGGGGAATAGTTGGAGCCATTTTGCTAGACCTAGTGCAGCAGCCAGTATCCCTGGATGCAGATGATGTAGGAAAGGAAGCAGTGAATGGAAGCACTGCAAGCTAAGAGTTACAATATCCAGAAAAGAGAGCCACTTGAGTGCTAAGCCCAGCAAGGATTAGTGATCTCTTTCTTGACTGGAAACTCTATCCAGGAGGCCTTCTAGATGACAGGGGCCATGAGGATGCAGTATCTTTAAAGCTATGTGTTGTAGTTTAAACCCAGCCAGGCAGCACATTCACCCACTCAAACCCCCCCCACCCCCCTTCTGGCCCTCCCCTCTTTCCTCCCCGCTCCTGGAGGAGTGGAAGGGAAGATGAGCAGAAGGACTCCCACGAGTTCAGATAACAACAATCCAGTAACTAAGGTATAACACAAATCACTATTGCTATCACCAATAATAATGATAAGGAAATAACAAGGGAAGAGGCTACGATACCACCCGCCGAAAACGAGCCCGACCGGGAAGTGCTGTGTCCTTCCGGGTAATTCCCAGTTACCTCCTGGGCATGATGTGCTATGGTATGGAATACCTCTTTGGTCAGTTTGGGTTCTGTCCCTCCTTCCTCTGGGCCCCCCTCCTCCCCGGCAGAGCACGAGGCTCACAAAGTCCTTGGTCAGGGCAAACATCGCTCAGCAACAACCCAAAACATTGGCCTTATCAGCCTTGTTCCCGGGTTAAGTCAAAACACCAGCTACTAAAGAGAAGAAAAACTGACTGCAACTGCTGAACCCAGGACACTATGCTCATTGTATCAGCAATGCTTGCTCTTGGAGAACTGAAGATAATATGGTGTTACTAGATCTGGAAAAGCAGCTGTGGAGATTCAGCTGCTTAGGTCCCATTGAGGCCTTCATAAAAGGGCTTAAGAGAAACTTTGTGGCTAAATCCAGCAGTGATATCTGGCATGGCTCTAGAGACAGAGCAGGCATTGAGACCAAAAGTAACCTGGAATTCCAACAGAGGTTTACCTAGCTGTCTAATAAGAGAAAAGCTGATACCAGGAGGCTGGAGACACCTAGAAAGGTTTCAGGGAGACTAGAAGAAGAAAGGTGATCAGAAGATGATTCCAGGGGCTAACCAAAAAGGGAGCTGCTCCAAGACACCTAGGAAAATAAAGTAGAAATAATGTATTTTCACCTTCACTTGTCTTGCAGGGAAGTTCAACTTAACACTAGCCAGAACATGAGGTGGCACTTTTTCTTTCTGGCATACTATGTATACATGGGGAATTGTGTTAATCATATACTTGGATACAACATAATGGAAGGATGGGACCTGATGAAATCCATCCGTGGGTCCTGAAGGAGGTGGCGAGTGAAGTTGCTAAGCCACTGTTCATCATATTTGAGAGATCATGGCAGTCAGGTGAAGTTCCCAAAGACTGGAAAAGGGGAAATATAACCCCCATTTTCAAGAAGGGGAAAATGGATGACCTGGGGAATTACAGACCAGTCAGTCTCACCTCTGTGCCTGGCAAAATCTTGGAGCAGATTCTCCTGGAAGGCATGCTAAGGCACATGAAAAACAACAAGGTGCTTGGTGGCAGCCAGCATGGCTTCACTAGGGGGAAATCCTTCCTGACCAATATGGTGGCTTTCTATGATGGGGCTACGGAACTGATGGACAGGGGTAGAGCAGTTGACATCATCTACCTGGACTTGTGCAAAGTGTTCGACACTGTCCCACACTACATCCTTGTCTCTAAATTGGAGAGACATCAATTTGATAGGAGGATCACTTGGTGGATAAAGGACTGCTTTGGATGGCTGCACGCAAAGAGTTGTGGTCAATGGCTCAGTGTCCAGCTGGAGGCCAGTGACGAGTGGTGTCCCTCAGGGGTCAGTGCTGGGACCAGTCTTGTTGAACATCTTTGTCACTGACATGGACAGTGGGATTGAGTGCACCCTCAGCAAGTTTGCCAATGACACCAAGCTGTGTGGTTCGGTGGATACACTGGAGGGAAGGAATGCCATCCAGAGGGACCTTGACACTCTTGTGAGGTGGGCTGATGCCAACCTCATGGAGGTTAACCATGCCAAGTGCAAGGTCCTGCACCTGGGTCAGAGCAATCCCAGGCACAGCTACAGGTTGGGCAGAGAAGAGATTCAGAGCAGCCCTGCGGAGAAGGACTTCGGTCGTTGGTCGATGAGAGCATGAACATGATCCAGCTTCAGTGTGCGCTTGCAGCCCAGAAAGCCAACCATATCCTGCGCTGCATCAAAAGCAGCGTGACCAGCAGGTCAAAGGAGGTGATCCTGCCCCTCTCCTCTGCTCTTGTGAGACCTCACCTG
>NDXB01019889.1:18833-43278 GCA_002631895.1 Agapornis roseicollis | reverse complement strand
AATTTTTAATAAAAAAGGAATTAAAAAAAAAAAAAAAAAAAAAAAAAAAAAGAATGCAAATTCTAAAAATAAGCTTTTTTCACCCCAAGTTTTCCATCAGATTGCCTTGATTTCTTAACCTCTGTACTCTGTGAGATGATTCTCAAATACTGATGAATGCAACTGCATTAGAAAGAGAAAGTATTTAACATGTTTTGAGCTTACCCTTTTCCTATCCTAGGTGACAAGATACACACCATGAAAAAATGATCACAGTAATAATGTAAGATCACTTCAGGGACAGGTGTGAAGAGTGGATGGATTTTGCTTCCACACCAGCACTCCTGTAAACTTCAGAGCCAGTTGCCTGAGCTAACTGTGGTTCATGCACTCATAATTTGCTGTGATTGATACTGAACATTTCTTTGTCCTTATTACTAACCAAGGCCATAAATACTGATTATGGAAGATAGTTGAGTTCAAGCTGCTGCCATATTTCACAGCAATGCTAATGCAGAGGTTACCAGAGGTCACCTTGGCCAGAAAGCAGGACCACAGCATAATAATAATGCATTCACTATTTAGCTGCAACGTCTTTCAGGCTGAATGAGCTTTCATTACCCCCTATCAGACCCCTAAGCCACATTCTTCTCTCAGAGCCAGGGACAGAACAGAGATACGTGATCTCCTGTCTTGTGAGTTGTGAAACATACTGGCAAAGTATATGTCAGCCCCTTCTTGGGAGGTTAAATGAAGTGGCAGCCATTCCTATGGCTCAGGTAGCTGAGGGGTGAGCTGTGGTACAGGGAGAGGGAGCCCTCTGAATAGGTATTTTGGCCCAGCAGTTGGCAGACTAAATTTTTTTTATTTAAAAAATATAAATATTTCCCTTATTTTATGCAAACTCTAAAGAACTACCCATGTAAATGCATGAAGTCTGTTGAAAGCTTACTGATTGAAAAACTCCAAAGCTCTGTTAATAATAGATAAAATCGCTTTGAGATACACCAAACAGCACACAACTTATAACTTGTTATTTCCAAAACACAGAAAAAACACAACTCAAAACAGAAAAAAAACATATCTGAATTCTTTTACATCTTTGTATTTTAGGGAAATGTCTACATCAAGACACGCTTTCAGAGTTTAGTGTCCATTGGAAACAGATTCACAAAAGTTTAACGTGCCTGAGCTGCATCACCACAGTATCAGAAGGCAATTTCTCTGATGGCTGTGTAAAAAAGATGCAATCCTTCTATTTGTACTGCATTATGTGGCATACACTTACATGAAAGAAATGTTACCAATTCTTTTACACTTTCTGAACAAGCCACCAAAAGTCAGTTGGTATGCACAGGAGACTTCTTCCATTATAACTAGAAACTGAAAGTACCTCCATTCATGCATAAAGGCACATTTCATCTACAGTGGTTGCAGGGTGAGTCAAGTTTCTGCTTGGGAATTCTGAGCTGAAATGTGGGGATATGCAAGTTTGGGTTTCACATTATGTGACACAGTCAATGAATTTCAAGTCTGAGGTACATTCTTACTAGATTAATCCAGTCTAGAGTTGCATGTCTCAGATGAGAAATTCCAATAAGAGATGAATAGCAATGCAGTGGAACCATCTTGCTCTTTGCCACAGGCACACAGAGTACATATGAACTAAAATGTCTTTTACTCTTGTAACAAGGAGTTGAAATTAAACAAGCATACAGGCATATTACACACTTTGCAGGATGAATAAAGTAATTTACTGGATCTTCTAAAGCTCCATAAGTGTAAAACTATGGAAGACCATGCCCCTGCCTTTTAGATCTGACTGGTATTCAAACTATGTATCTCACCTCATTTCATCCCATTTGCTCTATTTTTACCCTTTGAAGCATAAGGCTCAGCATGCCGTACAATCTCTAGAGATTTGGAGACAGGAGGGAATATTCCCTTAATTATCCTGTAACTCAGTGGTATATGTCACAAGCCAAAGTGCATAAAAACCCTGGACTGATTATCATTCACATGCTGTGTGGAATTTATTAAATTCCTTATCCCACAGCCATTTAATCGGTGGTATTATTGGAATGAGATATTTACCCCACTGGGTGGTATGGACTGGGGCAGGAAAGCATGCCAGGAACAGCTTTGCTGATGCCTATTTATATAGACAGTGTAATTTTCATTCCCCCCCCCCCTTTCCTCAGTAGAACCAATTAGTTAGTACTCCAGCAACAGATCAGGGTTTATTCTGTGTCTGTTTTCTGCAATAAATCTCTGCTCCTGATGCATTTTGATCCACAGCCAGTTTAATCTGCCTATTGACTGTTAAACTCTGGTTATTGTTTGCCACAGGATCTTTAAGAATTAAGCCTTTCTTTCACCTTCTCCCAGATCCAGGTTGGNATGACAGGACTCCACAACATCCTTGGGGATGCTGTTTCAGTGAATGGTTGTTCTTACTGTAAAATATTTATTTCTTACATCAAGGTGAAACCACTGCCAATCACCTTGTTTTTTTTTTTTTTTTTTTTTTTTTTTTTTTTTTTTTTTTTGAAGGGATTTAGAGTAGGGCTGAGGACCTGAAAAAGCTATCGTGTCCTCAAAATAAAGCTCTCATGGCATTACCCCAAGAGCACTGCCTCCAGCCCTGCTGGTTGATTCTGCTTTAGACAGAGCATCTTTTAGTCTCCTTGATTGGACAGTCTTCAGATTCCCATTCAGTCTGTTTGCTTGGACAGACTTCAGATTCATTGCTGAGATTGCAAATTACAAGCGACTATTGTTCTTATTTACATTTAGCCATGCCCTTAACCATGGCTTGGAATTGAAAGCGCTACAGATTGTTCCTGCACATAGTGAGTGACAGTTTCCATTCCTAACATCAAAGGACTGTGTTCATCCCAACCTACTAAGCACCTAAAATAGAAGGATAAGTCATGTACATGAGTCTTTCTTGCTCCTGATGTGCAAGGAGCCTAAACAGCTACTTTACAATTGACTTTCCAGAAAGATGGCCTACCCTCCATTCCCATTTTCTGCAGTCTAAACTGAATCTGTAGAAGTATGCAGTATCTTTGCTCTTTTTCCCTGAACAACTTGCATGACTATACAGCTTTCTGCAGTATGCTGTGTAAGATATGTCTCCATCTCCATCCAGGACAGATCTTTGGAGCACAGCTAAGTTGCTGTCCTGAAAGTTCATTTACCTTATAAAACCATAAGGGAACAGTACAAGGATGGAGAAACATCTGGTTAGTCAACACATGGGCCACAGGAGTAAAGAACCTTGTGTTTTAATAGGTAAGTGTGCACCTGCACAAGCTTTCCAGCTTCTGCACTAGCAACAGCTCCAGAGAGAGATAAATAATTAGGACAATAAGGCTGAGGTGGAAAATGGCTGTGATATTCGCTTTTCTTAAGTGCACACTAGGGACATGCTTAAAATCAGATATGGTTGAGCTTGCTCTAACTGAACTTTGATTGACCCCAGAAGCCCTCTTAACTGAACAGACTGGTGAATCTACCCTCTGAAAAAGCACTGATTATTCTTAGACCGGTCCTAGGACCTTATGGCTCTGTATTATTTGAAACACAAGTACCATGAAATCCTGTGATTCCATGACTTCAGACTACACAGGCCATGACTCCTGTTCTGCACAGCCATCCCACAAGAGCCAGCTATGCCTCTATGGTTATTTCCACACTGAGGCACTTGCCATTCATCAGGATGGTACAATGATGACTCGGATCTGGGCTCTGGAAGAACCTTATCACCATTGCAACACACCATACATGATCCCTGCTGCTGTACCTCATTATCAGGGAAAAAATTTCTTACATTTTCTACTGAAATAGCCTTTCCATATGAAAAATAGCATGGTTGACACTGATCAACAATTAGGTGGGTGACATCTTTAACTTCAAAGACAGGCAAGTTTAAGGAAAGTCAGCCTGGGGCGGAAGGTCTTGAAGGGCAGCCAGAAGCTGCTTGTTGAAATGCATACTAACATTATTTGAATTTCTTCAAGAACAGTATGGCATGTTATATTCAAGGGATCGTGTTCAATATGGAAACCAACTGATGCTAAAGTCCAACTTTGCCTTCTGTGGAGCCAAACTGAACTTAAACTTCTGATCCTCCTGTTGTCAAAGAGCCCATCTGAGAAAAGGCACATCAAAAGCCTATGGGATTTTCACCAGTACTCTACATCCCTTTGTACAGAGACACCAACACTGATCAGCTTTCACACCCATAAGAAAAAGGCTGGAACACATTCAAGAGCTCAGAAAAGCACTTCAGAGGACAGCTTATTATAAAGGTGTGGTGTAGCTGGAAATGCAATGATGTTGACCTCTTGGAAACTGTTCACAGTATTGTAGCTTCTAGCAAGCCTTAGTCTTGAGTCAAAATCTCCTTGCTCTGAGCAAACACAAGTGAGAGAACTTATGTACAAGGGAGTCCAGCGTAAAGAGCAACATACACAAATAAACAGGGAAGCAGCAGTAAACATGGTATCAGCCTTTAACTGTAGCTCCAGAACTACCAAGAGTGCCAAAAATAAACCTCACTATTTTACCTAGTTGTACCCAAGCAGGGAATTATAAGACCTACATTTTACATGATAGTTACTCATAAGTATATAACATAATTCCAGTTCAAGAGTTCTGGTACTATTTCCCATCCTCAGCAATAATTATACATGTGATAGTGGACAACTGAATTGCTCCCTGGCTCAATTTTCGCATCTTTTAAATAGCTTTAGATATAAAACTCAGAACCACATTTGCACACGATCTGTTGCATATGTGCCCTCATCACTGACAGTAATGTAAGAACATCTAAAATAAACTAACCAAGCTCTACCCCAAACGGAAGCAAAACAGATAAAGTGTACCACAGAGTATGAACTTAATTTATGAATCCTGCATTCATGTTTTAAGAAAGTGTATGATTACATCTTGAAAAGAATTTAGTACTCAATATAAACTAAGATAAAGCAGATTTTTATTAATATTAATATTATTAATAATATCTCAAATTCCAAACCAAATCGAGAAAAGTATTTAAAAGAAGTGTTTATGATATTCTTTTCACCAATATTCAAGGTACCAAAGAACTAACTTTTAAAGCCTCCTGAAATTTCAGACTCTGAATAATCTGGTGCAATATGTGATTACCTTACTCTCCCAATAAGATATTTAAAGGTGAAAAGAAGAGACATATTAGTAATTCT
The DNA here is from genome assembly GCA_002631895.1 of Agapornis roseicollis. NCBI lineage: Eukaryota > Metazoa > Chordata > Aves > Psittaciformes > Psittacidae > Agapornis > Agapornis roseicollis. The sequence continues at coordinate 38,068 of NDXB01019889.1, read as the reverse complement.
CAGTTTTAAGATTTATGGGATGGTCACATTGGCCACCCGCACTCAACCAGGGGCAAAATTTTTTTTGAGGTTTTCACAATACTTTTACTATGTTCTGATAAAATGTATTGCAGTGACTTCCAGACTTTAACAGAATACTTTGATGTATGCTAATGAAAATCCAGGTGTGTGACAATGGCCACAAATCCACTGTGTAAATGAAGTGACTAATATTTTCGTGCTTGTTTGCAAACAACCAAGAAAATAATTTCCTCCAAATCTGTCATGCCTTCATGAATATTTAAATGTCCAAGTTAGCTTTAGCCAACAGTTTCTAAGACTAATGCTGCTGGTTCTGTTACCACAAATGATAAACTGGGCACAGAAATGATTCATATTCTTTACTGCAGCTCTTGGCCTATATTTCCTGAGAAAATAATTGTAAACATCTGTCCTGACGGGTCACTGACTGACAGATCCACAGTAACTTTCAGACATATTTACAGCTAAGGAGGTTTCCAAATGTAAAATGGTGTTCTGGGAGTGAATAGGCTGGCTGATTGCTCATGAGTCACTGCTGAGAAATGCAGTACAGGTATGAGCTCATAAAACCTTTGGCGACCTGCAGAATGTAGACGTGGAAACCATATCACAGAAAAACCCCAGTGCCACATAAATGCTGTCTGAACAGCATCAGCTAATTGCAAATCAGAACTAGCCACTTAAAGAGGAAGTGTCTTTGTACAGTACCATTGTGTGGAAATTAAATACAAAACTGCAAGCTGCAAGGCTTGAATAACTTGCATACAGAATCACCATGGGAGTACTGCTCCTGCCGATAAATGACAGGAAAGAAAAGGTGGCCTTGCTTTTAGGACAGAGTTTGGAATTTGGAAATCCATGTTTGGGTCTTGCTTTTGCTGGCAGATTTCCTCAGTAAGTGTGAGCAAGTTTCTCTGAGAGGGCATGTAAGCACAGTCAAAAATTGAGCCATTAGGCTTTTTCTACTTCTCTGATACAACACTGTTAAGGTTAGAGAAAGGCTTGATCATCAGGCAGCGAGACCAGAGAAGCCCGTCACATTCAGGCAAAAGACATGTTCTGAAACTGGGTTAAAACTCTTGTCTTTTAAGCAAACAAGTGTTCTTGCTGGGCTGTTTCAGCAAAATGGGCACCCTTGGAGCAAGGCAGAGCTAGAACCAGTCAGAGAGGTTTGAAGAGGCTTGTAAGCATGTTCTCCCAATTATCTCACCATTTATAGCGAGCCTAGCAGAGTGAAGCAGAGTGACTTGGGTAGCTGGCCAGCATAAACACGTATCGTTCATATTATAAAAGTGCAACACTATACTATGAAATGCCAGCTAGGATTAGGAAACCCAAATTAGTTTCATATATTGCCTTAGGAAAACTTTAACAGATCTGGAGTTCAGCTCTGATACCCGTATTTTAAAAATGACTGTGAAACACTAGTCTCCAAGAATAATTTGAAATATGAAAAACCTGCTTTGAAAAAGTCAAAGGAATGCAGATTTCTTTCCTGTGTTGTGACTTGATCACATAGGATGCAGAGGAGAACATGGGGCATAAGAACAATAGCAAGAACATGCTTTACTTTAGTTAATAGTCATACGCACAGCCTGGGTGTCTACCAACTTCCTCCTTCTCCTCCTCCTCCTTTTCCTCCTCCATCTTCTCCTCCCCATTGCTTCGGCCAATCTAGACTAGAAATGAAGTATCGTGGTTTTGCTTTCTGTTTTTCTAGCAGGGCAGGTGAAGCATTTCACAGCTACAAAGCAGTCAGTTCTCTACCCCTTGAAACCACTGCACCGAGCCTAGCTGTCTTTGTAGCAAATGTTTCTCCATTTCTGCATTGCAAAATCAGGGTAGATAGGGGAGGACAAGGGAGTGAGGGGTCAGAAAGGCAATCAAGGGGGTTCATGAGGCATTGAAATGTTTTTACAATCCAAGGCTAAGAAAATCTTGGTATTCTCCTCCCTGTATCACCTTCTTCTCCAAGGTCAAATATTCCCTGCCAAGATCTCAGAAAGCCTGAGCACAAATGCATTAGAAAGACTTCACCATGTTATCACCAGCAGATTTTTCACTCTTCCTTTTAAGGGGAGTCACAAAAATGATTGACTTCTAGAAAGGGGTTGTGACCTAAGCAGGCTGAGAAACCTTATACTTGCTGAACCAGGAATTAGGGATTAGCCTGAGCCCTAACTCAGTGAGATGCCATGAAATAAACCATATAGATATTACAGCTGGGGTATTAATCCCATATTTAAGCATTTATGTAACTCTTAACAGGACTAATCATTGAAATGAAATTGCACAGTTGACTAATTTTCTGAATTGAAGTCTACTTGTTCATTTTTGGCTGTTTGTTTTGTTGTTGTTGTTGTGTTTCTTTTTAAATTGCGTACTCCATGCTTAGTCAGGACAATGTAAACACATGGACAAAGATCTGCTAAATAGAAATGGAGCTTAAAGAAAGTATACTCCTCCATTTTCTAAGCAACTGAATACAGGGAGAAAGTGGTGTAAAAACTCATCTATTCTAATTTAGTAAAAGTCTCTGTATTCACAAACATGTTGCTTAGTGGTGCATCTCATTCTGACTTCAAAGAAAGCTTGGAAATAGGTGTCTGAAATATACCTGTCACAACCCTGGATTTGTCATATCAAATGCAAACAGCATTGGGAAGTCTGCTTCAGCTTCTGAGCATTGTTCTCAGGAGCAGCAAGTAAAGAAATGAAATGAATCTTCACAGATTTTCATCAGAATTTGGGTTTCTTATGGCCTTTTCTTATATTTTGTTTTAATGATATGATGATCCCTTTTCTCTAGAGTAAGTTTCTTACAGACAAGACTGTGTGAAGAGTCTTCTGTGTCTGAAGAGAATCACATTTTCACATGAATGAAAATGCAGCTTACTTTGTTTTCAATGTATAATTTGCATACCACATGTAGCAATGCATGCAATATCTTTCTGCCTATCTGGCATTAACAGGAATCCTTCAGGACTGGTTTCTCAGCCATCTCTGTGCTCTTAGAGATGCCCTATATGTTCATTTCTTGAGTTCTTGGAGCAGCCATGAAGCTGGAGTACACTAAGATAGACAAACCAAAGCAGAGGAAGATTCTTTCAAGATTCCAACAATCTAAAGGAATGTAGAAACTTTAACTGTAGGCTAGGAGCTGATTAGGTGTTATCCCCTGTTAATTCCTGATTGAAGTGTGCAAATGCAAAGCAAGATTTTAGTAATCACCTCCTCTCCTTTTGAAAGGGGCAATCTTTGTACAGAGCACCCTTCTTCCTAGACAGATGCCTGGCTCTGGCAGGTCTCCATGAAGTACCCCAGGGGTCTTTCCACCACTATGCAAGGAGAACAGTGGGTCATGCAATTCAACTCCGGAGGTGGCTCAAAGTGGAGGAGGTAGGAATTTTCAAAGGCTTTTTTTTCCTCATTTGCAGCTTCCCCTCCCCCTGAGTGTCAGCTGAGAAAATTTTACATGCTGCTCTCTTATTCCTTTTGCAGGGGCTTGAAATAGCCTAAAGTACTTGCTTTCAAAGATGGTAAGAGCACTGTAAGAGCTTGTTGAATCCCTGCCTCAAAGAACCTAAAAGCACAGTTTAAATCAATTTAGAGTATGAGCCTCTTCGAAAGCCCCCTCCCTCTTCTTCACCCACCTTTCTACCATGGAGTCAACCCAGTTCCCTACTGCTTGTGCTGGATCGTTTCAACTCTAGAAGAAAGGCAGGGGATACCAGGCAGTTGAGGCATCACTGCTTCCCTGGATGAATAGCTGGCACTTTTGAAGACCACAGTGACATATGTTGTGGTCTCTGCTTCAGCAGCCTTTAGTTTGCCCCAGGTTTGGTAAAATGTTATACACTGGGGCAGGACATGATAACATTTGCTTTTCCCTCTGCTGAAACAGATAAACAGATAAACAGATAAAACAAGGATCCCTGTGTGCTTTGCAGTCTGCTGGCCCTTTCGCACAATTCTTTTACAAACCTGTGGTACCTGCTACACATCTCTGAGGGGATGCACTGAAGTCACTGACAGCAGACTGGAAAACGTGTGAAGGCCAGTACTGTCTTCTGGGCTGCTGTTCCATTTTGAGTAATTTGCACTTTCAACAGCCAGAAGGCTTGACTGCTCATCCTCCTAAAATTATAAAAACTGACCGTTCAAAGGCAGGCAGAACGATGTCATTAGAGCAACAGACACAGCAATTTCTAGACCCATCCAGCAAGTTACCCGGAGGTTGGTAAAAGTATCAGAAGAGTTCCTTCTTTCACTGTTCCAGTATCTGGGGATCCTAGGGATACATAACTGTAAAGCCCAGCCCAGCTCTTTTCTCCTCAGTCTCCCTGAAATTATATAGGGAAGCAGTCCTCCCTTGCTCCACCTGTAAGTTGTATGTATTTCCTTCAGCTTCCAGCCAGGCATGTAAAATGTATGCTAACTCGTCCCTTTCTCTTCCCACATTGTGACCCTCTGGGAGAGCAGCTTTGGGCAGATGCCAGAAACCACAAACCAGCTGCTGGGTGAATTTGCTTGTAAAACTTAGCAGCACATTATCTCTGTGGTATTTGCTGTTAAATGTGTGACTCTCCAGGTAAACAGGGACTAAATCCAGGCCCTTTGTCTTCTGTGCTGGAGATAATTTTCAAAGAAGAGTGTCAACCTCACTATCAGTCTTCAGCCCCTGGGATGGAAACAACAGCAGGAAGAAGTCTGGTATAACAGGAATGCTTGACAAGTGGAAGAAGGGTTGCCATATACCAGATCAAGTATTGTGAACACCAGCATTTGTCTTTTTTGGCAGAAATGGGCTGTGGAAAGGAAAGCAGCTGAATTTATTTCTTCTGATTCAATCTATAGGTTTTATCTGCACCCTGAGGACAACAAGCCACTGTCTTTGCCCTGTCTCATGGATTGCTACATATTGGGAATGATGATGGGAAAGGTCTGCTTTGGGGTCATTCTCACCACAAATAATAATGTTGCTATATGGCAAATCTTCAGCCATGAAGAAGTGTCCAGCTTTGCCTCCCAAGGGCAAGAGTAGAAATGTTAACAGAGAATGGTGCTTAATGTCTTACATCTGTGTAAAACATCCTGGTGTCTGAGTATCTAACATCCAGCAGCACTGGGAACTGCCCAGTAAAACTCATTTCTGAGAAATTAAATAATACTCTGCCAACGAAAAGGAACATGACCACTGAAATGGGGTTTAACACTGAGGAGGGAATCAGGCACCTTGTAAACATCCAAAACCAATGGGGGATTTTCTTTTTGCCTAGGGAAATCTGACCACAACCTTTAACAATGTCTTCACATCTCACAAGTCTTAATAACAACTTGTGTTTGTATAGTGCCTTTCATCCTGAAGAAACCCAAAGTGCTTTACAAATGGCTTAGCAAACTATACAACAATATTCAGTCCCTCATCCCCTTCGAGGTTGAAAACTGATTGCAATTGGCAAGGTTTTCTTTTTGGTTTCCAATGTTCCATGACTCTTTCTCTAGGCCACTGCTTTTATTTCTTTGTTTTGTTTTAATAGCAAATTTGATAGCAAGGGGAAAAAAAAGGCAGCTCTTTTTCTCAGGGACAAATGCATGAATATAGTCAATTCTGGGGGGTCAAGAAAGGTAAAGCAAAGTTTCATGTCACCCAAAGAGAAAAATGACAGTTTTGCTTTCCAAATGGGGAAAAAAATCAAAAAAACTCCACTTGAAGAAAACCTAGAATGTTTCATTTTCTGTGAAATAAAACCTTTTTTAAATGTTTTCTGAAGACTGAAGTTGACTCAGTTGTAAAACAAATCAGATTTAAGTTGGCAAGTGAAAGCGAAACATTTTGACTTTCAAAATGCAATTTTTCTCTTGGACACAACTTTAAGAAAATAAGAAAATCCATCTCACCTGGTGTTTTTCTTTGCCAGGAACTCACTTTGCTAGGAACAGCTTAAAGAGAGTACAAGTACCCCAGTTCCTATATTTTCTTCACTGTTCACATGATCAAGATACTGCCAGTAGTACAATTCAAGATGGATTTTTCCTCCACGAATTCATGTGGTTCAACTCTCCCTGAAGCTGTGTAAATTTTATCATCCACAGGATCCTATGATCATGGGTTACACAGCTCCTGCATTGTGCACAAAACTACCTTGTTTTGATTGTTTCAATTTGCCTCTTGTTAATTTACTAGAGGAACACATTCAATGAAAGAGTGTACAACCATTGCTTGTTCACCATCACCATGCCAATAATTGCTTTTCTCTTTCCACATGGGAAAGTCTTTGTGTGCATTATCCTTGCTCTTGCAGAGGTGCTAAGAAATTCCTTTGGCTTCCTGCTTGGGAAACTATAGTTTTGTAGTAGGTTAAACTGTATAACCAAATGTATACAGGGGTTTTTGTGGCTGAACATGTTCTCTTTATGCACCCTACATCAACCTTCCCAAACCAGTGGAGTAGCTCAGGTGCCTAAACCATAGACATAGTATGTTATTTGACCTCCTACAATAGCATACACATCTTCTTGAGGATCATGAAGGAATACAGAAGACATGCATTTCAAAGAACATACTACAGCATCCAAAATGTACCACATGGCTGTATGCAGGCACATGATTCAATCTCTGGTAGCTTCCTCTCAGAATATCATCTAAGTGTATTCAAAATGCCCACATTTTGTCCTTTTCCTACAAACAGGACTAATGAAAATTACGTCCTTCAGGTGAATTCCTATGGTGAGCTTGCAAGAAACTGCTATGTGTCTTAAAAGGCTTCTTGTATCACCAGATACTGAACTCAAGACATACTTCCTCACACTTCTGAAGCAGAGCTGATGAAAGGTAACTGACCTGTAAACTAAAAATGAAAATCCTGTCCCAATTCTTTTTAAAAAAAAAAAAAATAATAAAAAATAATAATTTGGAGGTGTTGAGAAACACACTGAGCAGAGTGCAAAGAAAAACCAGTTCATTCATCCAGCCTTTACAAGCAGCTGGGCTTGAGCTGAACTGACTTTTGCTGTGTTCTTTGTGTAATGGTATATTATAAAAATGTTATTAGAAGGCCAAATTTAGGCATAGCAGGAGAAGAAGAGGAAAAAAATCCTGAAAACTTGAAAGATAAATCGGCTTTTTGGGAATGAGAATCTAAGCCTCCGCTTGTGCACTGCCCTGAAGTTTTGGATCTTTTCCTCTCCTGATTAGGCAGTTTTGAGCAACAGGAAAAAAAAATAATAAAAACACACACAACCCCTACCCCACACACACCGTAATTCCTTTGAGTGTAACTTCTCTTGCGTCCTTATTGAACTCAGCCTGCGCAAATAGACCTCGGTTATAGAACAGCTGGAGCATAAAGGGAGAGGGCTAGGTGCTGGAAGAGATTCTCCACAAAAATACCTTCTCGCAACTTTATTCATTTTTTCATGTGGACACAGAGCTAATAAGAACAGATTTAGTTTGAAACAGGACCACCACCATGAAACATAACACTGAAAGAAAACATGCATCAGTACTGCAAGAACCGCTGCAAAACAATTTGAGGATATTTTTTACTTCAATCACAGCTCCTTTGCTTCAAGTCAGATGTAGAGATGAAGGAAGGCCTACTGGTTAAAGCTTTAGATGGCCACCTTGAGACACCTACCCTCATTTTCACAGCTGACAAATACTCAAAAGGCAAATCAGCAGCTATGGTGGTTAGAGATTTAAACACAAATCTTAAGATACTGGGACACCAGTGAAAATCCAAAATCATAGGTAATTCCAAAAAAAATCTGAGTTTCATTTCACTATTACCTGTATTTGGCTGTCTGAAAAATAACAATTATGTTACTTAATTACTTTCAGCTGCAAAATGTAAGGGTTAAGTTAACTTTTACCAAAGTGCTGCATTTTGGAAATTAGTATGTCTACCATGCACAAGCATAAACCTCGTCTTATTACAAAATAGAGAGTTACTCAAAACCTCTGTTTCCCTTAAGCTTTTGTCTTGGTAGTATAAAGGCTTTGAGGGGTGTTTCAAGTTGACTTGTCAATTGAATTAAGACTGTCTTTTTTGAACTTCAGTAACTTGAGGAAAAGCAGATCATGATTATTTTTTTTTCCCCTGAAGTTAGGAACAGAGACCTCAGATGAATTGCCTGGGTTACCAAGTCTTGTCTCCATGATTACAGCAGCTCTTCAATAGCTTTTTTACTTAGGGGAACTACAAATCTTCTACTTCTGATGTTCCCACACAGCAGAGGCTGCAGGATTCTTCCAATGCAAAGCAAAGTGGAGGCTGTAGGAAAAGCCGGGAAGCTGCCACAACAGCAAACAGAAGCTATGAAGGACATTGTGAATATCCTGTTCTGAAAAAGAAATTTGTCATACGATACTCAGAAAATAGACCTCATTACTTTCTACAGAGGAACACAGGGGCTAATTTGAACTAGGGAAAAATTCACCTCTGTCCCCAATCCCAGCAACTTGATTAATTCTGAGTAGCTGAGCCAGACACACCCAAAGCTAGACTGATATAAACAGAGAGTGTATATTTGCCCAGGAACGTTTTCTGGCACTAAAATCAACTGGCACCAAATGGCTGGCTTACAGCCTCTCTCAGACCCAGAAATAATCTGGATACCTGAAAACTGCCTCCTGCAAAAGCTTTCAGGATCGGTCTCTGAACAACACCTGAAAATAAACTTTTGCATCTTGGTTGGTATGGACAAAATGTTGACAGGAACCATGTAACATGTTACAGCATCTAACAGTGTAAGAATATGGATATCTACATTCCAGTGCCTGAAAATATTTCCAACCGTTCTTCAATTTTCTGTTGTAGATGTGCTCTAAGTGGGCTCTTGAAAACCTCTAATGCACTTAACTGTGCACCTAATTTAGTTTTGTGCACCTTATTAGGAGACTTTTGTTTTTCCATGAAACCTACTCACTACCAGTACTTGAGGTCAGAGCTCCGGGCTGTTACAGGTTTTGTGGCAGTGCTTGTGTGTGGCCCATAGGATTAGCCATCAAACAAAAAAATAAAAGACTAATCCATTGACGCTGGAAAATAATCATAACAAATTTTCAGTAGCTATTCTGCAATATTTGTATAAAATTTCATTGACTTACAAAATACTTTTCAGTAAGTAAAATTAGTGTCTTTGAACATGTAGGAAGTAGAGCCTAAAACAGAGTTGAAGAAAAATTCAACAGGTAAGTCATTCAAGCATCTTTCTCTAGTAAACATCAGCCAGTTCCATGTGATTTGACCAATACTAAATACTTAATATGGCTCAAATGGGACATTCCTTGATTTGGCATTCCTTGTACCATTAATAGTCTCGCACACCATAAGAATTCAGCAAAGTAATTTTCAGACTCTGTGCTCTGGTCTGTATGTCTTCTCTTTGACTCGAAGACTTTTAGTACATACAACTAACAAAAAAAGAGTTCTTGCCTAGAGACTTCAGACATTGTCGAAATACCAGTAGCAGCTGCCAAAATACCTGGAGGTCTCAGGACAGGAGTTTCCTGAGAAATGAAACAAATAATCTTGTGGGTGCAAGATTGAAGTAAAAGATATCTGATCTCTTCCAGGTGTGTGTCCTCCAATGCTAAATTCTGGTGATAACAGCTCCATTTTTGTCCCCTTCTCCCTGTCCCAAGCCCTGGAGTACCTTCACATTATCACATTCTAAGTCCACCACACTTCCCAGTTCATGCCTGTGACTGTTAATGCTCTTCCACATACTTTCATCTTCCTCCCGTGCTCTTTAATTAGTAGTGGGGAAAAAAATCAATATATTATGGATGTTTCTGAATAACTGTTAACTGAGCAGTCAGGTAAAAAATTGAGAAGATTGAACACACATGTGCACACACACAGACACACACACAGAGTAGGTAACTACTGAACTGTATTGCAGGCTATTTTCATAGCAGAAACATTAATTAGGGACTTGGCTATACATAGCAGCAAGTTTTCACTAAACCTGGTGGAATTTTTCTCTAAGACCTCCACCTCTGTCAAATTTCATTAAATGTTTTAGCAAGTTAAAACTATTGCAAGAATATAAAGGTGCAAAGGCAGACAAACGGAGAAAAAGCGTAAAAGGCTTGTTTCTTCATGGTTATTTATTCCAAATTTTCTTGAGGTTTAAAATAGGTTTTGTCAAAAATTCAGCAAGAAAATAAAGAAGTGGTAAGAGGAAAAATGGCTATTACACATCATTCACTGAGTCTCCAAGTAGTGTGTGTGTGGGTGGGTGGGTGGGTCAGTGGGTCGGTGGGGGGGTGTGTGTGTGCTGGTGTGAATTTACACCCAATGAGGGACACTTCTCTCCTGAGTGAATTAACCTTTACATCAGATGAAAATTGCAGATGCACTGGGGAAAAAAAATCAAGTCTCCAGCAGATCTTTCTTTTTCCTGCTGCTACCTATACCTTCATCTAACTCTGGATGCAGCCTCCTGCTACATATTCCTGGTCATCAATTGCAAAAGGAAGTCCATTAATTTTCTGGAAAGAAAAATATTTTGGATGCAACTAGAAGGCTCCCTGAAGAGATGACACACAAGGGTAAGTCACCATATAGAAGAGAGACCTCTAGCATTTGCTGTGACAGCTTTCAATTGCCCAGGTAAGATGGATGGGTTGTTTAGCCAAGCTATGCTTCCCTGTGCTGAAATAGGTCTTTGCTAGTCATGGTACATAACTTCGTTAAGTGTATTTTTCTTGGCTGAGGCCACAGAGAAGAATGCTCTCTCTTTCTCTCTAATTTTTTTTCAATCCTTGCCACCTTGTCAACAATTAATAAAGTGTTAAAAAATTAATAAAAATAATTTAGAAAGTTCTAGTCCTTCATTGCCTGTGCATCAAACCCTAGGATTTGTGCTTTTGAAAATAGAGGTACATCAGAGACAAGCAATTTTGTGCCCAAAGCATTAAACATACTCTTCAGCTAAATTCCTGACTATGAAGCAGATTATTTCTGTAACCTGTGGAAAATCATGGGACTGTGAATTTGTCTGTTTCTCAGTTGTGAAGTAGAAGTAATAGATGCTGATGTGACAGATGAGAAGATCCTTGGGTCACATGAACATTAGCATTGAGCTTGTCTCTTATAAAACTGTGTACACAAGCTGCCAGAAAGATCAGTTCTGCAATTCTAATGTTAATATCTAGGATTATACTAAGTTTTGGTTTAAATCTGGGAAGGAGTTTTGCTTTGTAACTTTAAATCTGGAAGGCATTCATGGAACCATCTTTGCCTGAGCTTCACTCCAAGGTTTTCCTGATGCCCTGTAGCACTGAACTAGACTAACAGTCTTAATTACCTTCCAGGAGGCACCAAGTTATCCCCCAAGAATAAACCTAAATTCAAGCCCATTTAGATCTAAATGTCTTGGCCTCTGTCCTCAGAGCACTTTATGAATGTTGTGCTCCATACAATTTTCTTGAGCAAACTGTTTTGTTAAATAATAGAAAACCAGTAGGTTTTGCTTCTCAGATCTGCACAGTCCTCCTAATTTCATTTAGTAAAAAAAAAAAGCGGAAAATGAAAGGTAGTAAGAGTGAAAGGGAGGCAAAGGGAAAAACTTTCCTTTACATTGACCTAGAAGCCAAGCAATCTTGGGAAACCTCAATAATAAATAGACTTTGTTTTCAAAGACTTCCTAACAGAATATGGAGTTGGACAGAATTTATTTTGCTTAGTCCAGAGGAAAAAGAAAATGCTAAAATCAGTATACGTCAAAGGAACAAGCTTGTCATAGTCGTAAAAATAACATGCATCCCAGAGAGCATAGCTGATTACATCTTTTCTGCTTAAAATAAATGACTTGTTGTACAAAAGATGTTCAACAGTAATATATTCCACCCATTTAAAGATTCCTTTTCAAAGGCCCTCCACAAATTTTCCCAGTTTTGTCTGAGGACGATTTAATTGGGAAAGCTTTTTCTGTATTCATAGCCCAGTTATGACACAGCAGTGCACAAAAAGTAGTCATCAATTTAATGTTACAGAAGAGACAAAAATAGCATCTGCGTACAACCTACCATTTTGCCAAGATTGTCATATAGTCTGGCACAAGAGTTACCACTACTGTCTTCCTCTGGTGCTGGAAGAGCTCTGTAATAGAGAGTGTTGGAATCTGCTGATTTGGGAGGCATATATTGCTTATCACACACAGAAACAGTACGACAGTGGGCTTGTAACCACGGAATGAGGACTTCAGTTTTCCTTGACATTTTTTTAAGCCTATCACAAGATCATAAAAATAACCTGCATCCACTTTTCAGTCTGAATATTCCCCTCTCTTCTCTATGACAAACTGAGGTGGTATCATGTCTGTCCTTATGGCTGACCCATAAGACCTTGTCACCATTGATAGCTAACTCCTCCTGTGTGCAAACAGGACAAGTGACACATAAAAGAGTGGTCTTTGAAAAACATTGCATTTTCTCAGTGAACAGAACTCTAGATGGCTACAGTAATATTATGAACACCCTCCCCCTTGGCTTTCTGCAGCAGTCTTTTACTAGTAGGCACTGCTGAGACATGGGCTCGGCTGAAACCTGCTTGCTACGGAGCAGCCTCACATAGATTAGTTAGCTATGCCTTATACAAAAATGCTTTTTATTGTATCTGGTTATAATTTTTTATCAAAACTGTTTGTTGTTCCCTCTGTGAGAAAGTGGAGAGTTTTCATCAATGGAAAACTGGATTGTGAAAGAATCATTTGCTTTCTATAGAGAATACCAACTTTCGTCAGTTGCTGCAAGCCTGCCATAAGGACATTTTCAGTGGACACCCACAGCTTCCAACCAAAACAAAATATTTCCACATTCTTCAAATGAAGCATTTCATTTCATTGGCTCTATTAAATATGCAGCCACTGCCTTTTCAGCTGCCATGGTGTCTTGTGAAAATTGTGGTTTGAGAGCACAGCCCCTGTTCCCTTTTCCAACAGACTGTCCACTGAGATGGTGCACCTATGGCCAGGGCAGTGACAATAAAAAGGAGTGCATTCACCCTGAGATAGGTAAGATGTTGATTAAGGGCCAAGTCCTTGAGGAAGACTAAGTCCAGTTCCTAAAATATTGCAGATTTTGTGGTTGCATCTCAACCAGTTCATCAGACTCAAAGTTGTGGCAAAGGCTTGAGTTTGCTATCTGCAGTCCCCTAAGCTACTCAGCAATGTCTGGACTTCAGAGCAGAGATGGAAATCTTTTAGAGGAAGTTTCAAGCAGGCAATGCCTTCATACCCCAAAGATGCTGCAGTTTGTTGCTCTGTCTGAAAAACTGGGAGAGTGAAACTGATGCTGAAAAGTAGAGAAAAAACAATGATACTGGCAAAATGTTCACAGCTTTAGAATCCAAATATCTCTTCCTTCTTTTTACAAACACCAGTCTTGTGGCACTTAACCACTGATGTGTGCTGCTTTCTTTCCATGCACTACTGATTAAATGCTAATAAAAGCAGTGATGACATGTGTATCTTTATTGAATGGTTTGTCTAGGGTCTCCTTTACCACAGCTCTCCTAGAAACACAGAGTGGGATATGCCAAGTGTTTGACTGTTTTTCAGGTTCACAGGGGGTGGAAGGGTTCATTCTCTAAAAGCAAAAATCTTTTCCCTCCCCTGAAGTAGAAAAAAGCCCCTGTTTTCTGAGCCAGTTCTGCTGATTTTTGGCTCAATGCCTTGTTCCATTTGGAAGCCATATTGCAGTATGAGCAAGGAAACAGCCAATAAACAGGGGCTCTGGTATTTGCTTTTCTGGAAGTCTCAGGCAAGACCCATAGCTAAAGTACTGTGTTCAGTATTCCAGAAACATCTGCTTTCTTTACAAAGCTGGAATATTTTTTACTTCATTTTTTGCCCCCCTCCCCCTCTTGCACCCCCTAATCACTTTTGTGCCGGGAGGGAGCAGTGTAGGGAATGAGGGAAGGAAGGGGACTTCTCAACTGTGTAAGCACAGCAGAGTGAAAACTGAACTCTGCAATCTCTAGATAATTATGCCTGGCACCTGAAGGCTAGGGCAGTAATCCTTACATTTCTTTCACACTCCATTGATGGATGGCGTGTTGGGGGTGTGAAGTCTGTTTCCCTTTTCCCATCGCTGTCCAAGTGCTGGAACTGCAGGATGGCCTTTTGTAAGCTCAGTCCCTCTTACCAGATGTCTCTTTTTTTTAGTTCTCTTTTGTTTTTTTAATATTAGCACTTGGCTTTAAATTGCAGGGCCACAATGTGGGTATGGAGCGAAGTGCAGTTTTCAGGCTGCTTCCAAATCCTCTTGCATACATTGATCTAGCAAAGAGCAGCTTCAAGCATAAGATTAGGAGCCTGAAGAAGTTTATTGTGTTCAACAAGTTCTCCTGGTTTACTGAGCTGTTGTCAGAGTTTTTAATGCACTTATGTGAGTGTGCCTACTTATATACATTTATATCTATACACATATGCATACATTGACACAGCCTGTAAAAAATACAGGTAGCTGAAGATTTCCTCACCATCAATTTTGAAGTCAGGACTGAACTGACTTTCAAAATTTATTTTGTATGCCTGTTCTAGTTCAACCAAATATCAATTTTAGAAAGATCTTGACTTGTGTGAGGGTCACACAGATTATGTAATCAATCACAAAAGTCTCTTCTGCCTCTGCCTTTTATGATTCTACAAAAATATATATTATTATATCTATATATATACTGTGTGTATGCAAATAAGTTTATGTAAAAACCTTATATATGAAAGCACACAGTTTGAAAGGTGATTCAGACTTCACTACATTCTCTTGCCAAGTAGAAATTTCTAATAAGTCTAGTTTTAGGAAACAGTGACATTAAGGCAACTGAGATGGGTATTTTGTTTGCAAACAAATAAATAAGATTCACTATAAGAAACTCTGCAAGGATGAGTCCTTGAAAGTGACAAATACGCACAGCAGTCATTTTTGCTGAAAATGAAAAGAAGTCACACAAGGTTTCCTCCCAACCCTTGCCCATGCCATGTCAAACCACAGCTATGATATTGGCAAATCATGTTAACCCAAACATAAGAACGATATCCCTAGCCCACTCCAAAATTTCATCTGATGCTGTCAACACACTGGAAATTTGTACTGCTGACTGATAAACTTCTCTGCTGAATTGTTCCTGAGCCTGTCTTGTGCAAGAGGCCATATTACATGATAGATTTCTGATGTGCAGAAGTGATCCAGTATGCTGGAGGTAGATTCACAGAATTAAATTTTTCACTTCAGCCTAAATAAGATTTTGAACTCAGGCTTCAAGCACTGCTTTAATATCATTTCTCAAAATACATATTCTGGGAGGTTTAAGAGGAAAGAAGAAAGAATTTCCATACAGCATTTTCTATTTTTCTGGTTTGGTCTACAGTTTCCAGCTTTTCCAGAGAAAAAGTCAAGTTTCAATATTTTAAAAAAGTATATTTATCACAGAATCGTAGAACAGTTTGGGTCCAAGGGACCTTAAAGGTCATCTAGTTCCAACTGCCCTGCCATGGGCAGGGAAACTTTCCACTAAATCCAAGTTGCTCAAAGCCTCATCCAACCTGGTCTTGAACATCACCAAGGATGGGACAGCCACAGCTTCCCTGTGCCAGTGTCTCACCACCTTCATAGTGAAATATGTCTTCCTAATATATAATCTAAATCTACCCTCTTTCAGCTTGAAGTCATTCCACCATGTCCTCTCATGACATGCATCTATCACTATTACATAAGAAGTCCCTCTCCAGATTTCCTGTAGGTCCCCTTTAGGTACTGGAAGCTGTTCTAAGTTCTCCCCAGATCCTTCTCTTCTCCAGGCTGAACAAGCCCAGCTCTCTCAGTTATTCTTCACAGGAGAGGTGCTCCAGCCCTCTGATCATCTTTGTGGCCATCTTCTGGACTCTCTCCAACTGGTCCATGTGTTTCCATGTGGAGGCCCCAGAGCTGAACACAGTACTCCAAGTGGGGTCTCACCAGGGTAGAATAGAGGGTGAGAATCACCTCCCTCAAACTGCTGGTCATGCTTCTGGTGCAGCCCAGCATATGGTTTGCTTTCTGGGCTCAGACACACATTGCCAGGTCATTTTGATTTTCTCATCAACCAACACTCAAATCCTTCTCCTTAGGGCTGCTCTCAGCCACTCTCTGCCCAGCCTGTGTTTGTCTTTGCAATTGCCCCAACCCAGGTGCAGCACCTCGCATTTGACTTGATGAATTTCATGAGGTTTGCACTGGCCCATCTCTCAAGCCTGTCAAGGTACCTCTGGATGTTTATAAGTACTTACACACATGTATATGGAATCCCATTCACATACATGCATATATATTCTCAATTTAGTAACTGTTTTTTCCTTATAACCAGACCAACTAAAACTGTAAGACTATTTACCAATCTTAAAATGACAGCCTTTATTTTATTTTCTTAACAAAAAAAGAGGGTTCACGTTCTCTTCTTCGAAGAAGCACACAGGCAAAGAATACATGGAATGAAGTTTTCCAGACAACTAAAACAGTAATTTCAACTCAAAACCTGGAAACTCCTTCTCAGATAGGAAGCAGGAACATTTACTGAAAAAGTTAATTGGTTACGTACATGGTTTAAATACTTAAGCACTGCATTGATAATAAATAAACATATGAGATCAAAGTCACACTGCATTGCTTTGGAAAAACTTAGATTATATATATATATAAAAATATCCTGAATAAAAACCTATGGGGTACAGGAAACAAAAGTACATTGCTGTTCCTCTTTGGACACCACCACTGAGATGAAGCTCCATGCCACTGCAGGTCTCTGAAGCCCAAGGAGTATAGGTTTTTATCTGATTAGATATGAGACCCCTAAAGAACATCTGTCTTGTTTTGAATGTGAGTCCCAAATTGGAAGGATCGTGCAGCTGAAGCTTTGTCTCTGAACAGCAGCATTAGGTGGCAATTCTCAAGACTTTCAAGTGGTAAGAATGATGGAGGTCAACACTTGTCAGATATTTTGCCATGGTCTTCATCTCAAGGTTATATCTGGAGAATGAAGTCAGACTGACTTTACTAGCTGGTTTTCAGCCAATTCCCAGTCACTTCTATTAACTACCACTTCTCCCTGCTAGAAACCCAATGTTTATAGCATTATTCTCCTGATGAAATATTTGCTGCTTTTGGATTATAATTATAAATGGTCAGAAACCAGAATTTCCTTTCCTTAGGATACTCAGGCATTTCAAAGAGGAGAGTTTTTATTCCAAGTTGGAATACAAAGCCAACATTGTGAAATTTTTGGTGAAAAGAGCACACAAAAAATTTCAGTCGTGGACTATTGAAAGTTTTCATTGTCATAATATCAAAGTATGCTGTCCAGTAAATGAAAACACGTTTCAACAAGGTAAAAATAAAAGTTGTGCTTCAGATTATTCAAATAAATATGTTTGATTATGCTCAAATGAATAAAAGCTCTCATTAAAGCTTTATACAAGCAAAATAAAAGGGAACAACATAAGAGCAGTTTTCAGGTTGTCATTTATAACCAACCCAATAGAAAGAAAGAACCGTCTTTTTCCCATGGCAATTTGCTTTATGAACAGTCATTTCCCCTAGATTGATTGGAATGCAAAGATCGTATCTTTCTGACTTTCTCAAGACACACTGGATTAGCCTCAGTGCTCATCATCTCTTGCCAGGTGGAAAGGACATAAGAAACATGAGGTTATTACAGAGGAGGTAGAAGAAAGGAACATCTGGAAAAGAGGACATGATTCCACAGGAAATCTGGCTTCAATAGTTCAGCTGCTCATGCAGCAACTTATTATTTCTGGAGATACTGGCTTAGCAAGAGAATCACTGGCTGGGGTGTTCTGCTCCTCCAAAAAGTGATGGAGAAGGTAAGAACAGTTATCTTCAATGCCGACACCTGAAGTTGGCATGCCAGTAAAGTAGAAAGATTGAAAGAGACCTGGAAACTGCATTAAGGTAGCCTTGGGCAGGAAATGTAGCCTTCATGATGAGACTGTCCTGTGCTCTGCTAAGTTCTAGCCAGTTTAAGTGTCCTCTGGAGAAAATCAAGAAACTCAAAGCTTCTATGAGTTCTCAGGCACTAGTGTCAAATTTAGACCGAGCTGTCTGGGAGGATGGGAAGTGTTTTGTTAGCCAGAATATAATTGGATGAAGTATTCTAGTTCAGAGCTACTGTGCACATTCGATTTTGATTGCAGTGAAGATAAGCTTGATGTTATCTATAGAAGATACAAGGATAGTTAGTGCAGCTTCTCTGTCTACTAATACTACACCCAGCACTTCCTTTGGAAGACTATGCCGACCAGCAGATTGTGCTGTCATACCTGTATTTCATACCTGTAATTCATACCTATAATTCCCACTTCCCAGAAACTGCACAACCCACTTGTATATGCCCACTTGTATATGCTGCTTTGTGCCAACAGGTTTGTTCTGCTGCTTGACACAGCACTGTGCGGTTTTGAAGATCAATAGCGCTGTCCGTTTCACTGCCTGCTGGCACAGATGATGTCTGAAGAATTGCTGTAGATCACATAAATCTGGACCAAGCTGAAATGGCTCCAGCACATGATGGAGTAAAACTCTGTTCACAAGCTGTCAGGAATCCAACAGAAAAAGGAATGACTTAAAGGGATGACTTCGGGTCAGCATATGAGCTGAGACAAGCCTCACGTCTCCAAATACCACCTCCTCATCGTCATCCTGACTTGCCAGTCCTATGTGCATGTGGAGCAAACGTAATCCATCCTCAGAGCAGCAAAAGGATGGCTAGACCCTTATGTCCAGTGTGCTCCTGTATTTTGAAGCAGGATGCACTCAGCTGAGCCAACAGCTACACAAATGACACCCCTCACTGGACCAATAGGTTCGATGGAAAATTAAGCTCATGGAAGAGGCTGGTTTTCTTTATGTGATGGTGTCACAGACAGATGTCAGGTAACTACCAAAGAAAATAGGAAATAGTAAGGAAAGAGGCTAGGAAATAAATCTCAGTGTCTTCTTGTCCAGGATAAGCCTCAAGCAATTCCAGTGATTTTGCCTGACTGCTGAAGTGTTCATCCAGAGTGGCAAGAGCACAACTGAGATCACATCCTGAGCCTTCATGGCAGAAATAAAGTGGCTGCTAGTCTAACCAGGAAGGAAGATAGAAACTACATTGGCACATTATTTCCTTATGACTGCATTTAACATTTTTCTTTCTTTTTTTTTT